>CAJNOQ010008140.1:0-11493 GCA_905250885.1 Didymodactylos carnosus
CTTTTGATTATTTTCTACTTCCCCTGTTCGGCGATAACGAAATTGCAACATTTTTCCTGATGATAACACTGGTGATTTTATGAGGAGCGGTGGATCATTTAATACTGGATCTTTACCTAATTTTATTCTAATTTTATCTTCATATTTATCTAAATCCGGATTTTCGTCATCTAATTTAATATGTACATATCGGATATCTTTTAGTAAATATGATTCTTCTTCATTTAAATCACATTTTATCATTGTCATACTATCTCTAGCTTCACCTTGACCATATTTAACAAATAGACTGTCCGAATCCATGCTCAGCCAATACTTGTGTTGACCATCATTCAGATGTAACAGACTATTATCAACTGTTGATTGATTTAGTAGTATTTTAAAATTATTTAATATTTTACTGATTTTTACTTGTCTTTCACTAACACTTAATAGAATCGAATACGTATTTTCTTTTGGAGATTTATTAACTGACAACAGTATTTCAAATGGTATTGCTTCATCGCCTTGTTCGATTTCAATTGTTAATATACCTTCAGTTTCCAAATATTCGGTGAAACTACTTGCTCGCCATGGACTCCACAGTTTATTGGGTGGTGAAAATTTTTTTGTTTTTTTTTGTGGCTTTATTACTGGTACTAAAATGAAACACTTAACAGTTTTCATGGTCATTTGTGCGATCTCTATCCAGATTAAATTATAAAAAGGTATCAGGTATCGAAAACGGTATTTTGAACCAGGAAGCCCATTGGCACAGCTAAAACTCTGCATGTTTTTAACCTGAAGAATTGCATCGATTTTTCAGGTACCGAGGTTTTAGAACCTTTCCACTATTTAAGTTTGAGTTCACTTTTTAAGAAATATTTAAGTTTGAAGCAGAGACTGATGATCGCATTTAAAACCTATTAATTCAGCTCAAGGAAGTCTCACAAACATCGGAAAGGTCTCATTTTGATGAAAAATCCTTTCTATCATCGTTAACGGTCATAAATGAAAATAAATCTTCAGATGATTTCTGTAAAAACCGGTTTTTCAAATACTGGCTGAAGATTTCGAGAATTATTTCATTGGATTTTGGAATGTCCCTCACCTAAGAAGTCCTTTTTTCACTTATTTGAAGTTAAAACTGGAAACGCTGAGAAAACATTTGCTCAGTTTTGGAAAGAGCCGCTTTTTCTTAGAAACAATAAAGGTTGGGTCTATTGCAACTCCCGAGAACGTTAAAAATGGCGTCAACCGACGTTTGGACTTTCCTTGCAGTACTTTTCTTACGTCAAGCTTCATCCACTAGATTGTCAAGTTTTTGAACTCTCATGAGTAATGTTGCTTATTCACTCACTGTCACTAACCAACCCTTTTTTCTTCCCCCTCTCCCGCTGATCGAGGTGTCTGTCAAAACAAGAAACTACAATTCGAATCTTTTGAGTCAGAGTGTAGCTCGAGCATCGCTCAAACGTCGGGCGCCCAAATCTCGGTTGAAATTCTTGTTGACATTCCCGGGTGTGTCAACAGCTCCTTGTTCACATGCCTGAACATGGTAATAGCCATTACGAAACATTAAATTACTCAGGAAACGAAGCAAAATTTCATAAAAGCGACGTTTACGCCATCACTTTCGTATCCGAAGTGATGGCTTAAAAAACTTGGCTACACCATCTAACAGCAAAAACTAGATAGCCTCACAAAATGATCGATTGCAGATTCGAGCGGTCGCTCCTGATTTACACATCTAAATTCTATTACGTATTCTAAATCTCAGACCAGAGCTAATCACCTGTATAATTTTTGATCGCACAGCGGCAAAATAAAATTTACTAGCGTAGCAGTTTGCAGCGCAGGAAAAACCTTTTATCCCCCACAAGCAGAGAGTGTGAGTGAAAACTTCTGCACTCTTCTGCAGATAAAAGTTTTTTTAGATGTTTTCCTGTGTACTTTCTTCTCATGGCATTGTTTGTTTATTTCCCTTTCTTCCTATGTCTACAATCAAACGGTTTGTCCACATCTCACATAAAGCCATGGGCTTTCTTAATTTTATTTCTAAATGCATCATAGAGGCATTTGTTAAACATCGCAAAAGGAAAAACTGTTATACCCTAAGTCGAGATATTTTTTTTTCTACTGAACACTATCAGTCTGTATTATACATCGATAGTTATAGACTATTGCCAGTTACTATTTACTATTTTTGTTCTATCTTTTCTCTTTCTGTTATCATAATACCCTAGAGTCACACTACACTCTTAATCACGATTAATTCATAGCGTGACCGCTATCTTAATCACCATCGTCCTGTTCTATTTCTACCATCCGAATGCGGCCTCGAAGACATTTTAAAGGAGAAGAGGGCTTTCCGAAATGATAATTCTATTGCGGGATGTTTCGAAATATAAAGTGTATGATCAACTCTTCTAAAAAAAATCTTTTGAGTTTTGCCCAAACTGGAAAATCCTTTGCTGCGTGAAAAACCCAAAACAATATTTTCCTAAATCAAATGGTGTTAGAAAAAAATCCTTCTGATTTTCACCAAAGCTAGAAAACTCTTCGACTCTTTCTAAAGAACGCTTTTTAGTTTTTTGGTCAAATGGAAAACTCCTTTTTATTTTTAAATACGTCTTTTTCAGTTTAGAAAAAATTTTCTAGTGAGTGTTTGGTTACTAAACCCTTTTAGGCTTTGTAAAGTACTAAACCATTTTCTTTCGGTTTTTCAAAATACGCTTTTTTTTAGAAAGTACTTATCTGCTCATTGTCTTCTTTTCCATCGCAAAATTCTTTCGACTAAGCGGTTCAAAGTGAATATTAAAAGTTTCTCAACGTGCAGTCAGTGAATAAATACAGCCCTCAGTTGTGCTGCATCTCTTCTATCTTGGGGGTATATCTTCATTTATAGCCAGGAGTTTCTTAAGTATTTTTAAGGAGTAGTTGTTCAGTTAAGTGTTTTGCAGATAATTTCTTTGATCAAAAATGTCATCAAGCACACAAAGCGAAGAAAACGAAAATAGCGGGAAGGGGAAACGCACATCATGGTTCAAAAATGAAACAACCGCTTTGTTAAACATTTTCAAAGACGACAAAATCGCGAGTGAAATGGAGAGTCATCGAAATCGAACTGCGTGGAAAATGATTTAAGATAGTTTGGCTTCTGTAGGATATTCCAAAACAATCGAACAAATTAAAATTCGTCATCATTCGATTAAACAGGCCTACACAAGATGCTCTGATGAAAATAAAAAAAACTGGTTCTGACCGAAAATCGACAAAGTTTCATGACGATGTCGCCGAACTGTTTAATAGAAAAGACATCATCAATGCTCCATTTGCGTTGGACACTGATGTCGATGCCGATAAAAAAGTCGTGAACGAGGTCAGTGGTCATTTATTTATTACGTGATTTTTCATGTCTCAGCTTATTGCATCTGATTTCTTTATTCTGCGACTGTTACTGTCTGCATTACCTTTGTCTGTTTAGAGTTTGTCAGAAGAAGAAAAATCTACTTCGAATACTAATAAAATGGAAGATGTTAGCGATGAAACATTGACATAACCGTTGTCCCGATCATCTTCTTCATCTACGTCGACACCATCGAGAATCAAGCATGAAGCCGGTGGACAAGAACTAGGCAAAATAAATAAAAAAAAAATTGTCACCCGTGGAAAAGTTTATACAAGGATATGTGCAAGTCCAGATGTATATGGAAGAGAAATGAATGAAATTTGAAATGGAGCTCGAATAAAAACGTCTGGAAGAGGAAATGAGGCGTCGAAAACAGGATCAAGAACATGAGCTATGTCTCTTTCAAGTACATATCACCGGAAAAAAAATAAAGTTGGTTTAGAGTTGCTGAAAAGTGGTTTTTCGTATTCAGCACACTCGATAACTCAGAAGAATTTCTGTTTTTGACCCGAGGTACTTCCGAAAGCTTAGGAAAAGTTTTCAAATTAATATTATTTCTCCATGAAAAACTTTTTGCGCCATTTTGTTTCAAAATTTTTCTTAAACTTTCGGAAGTACCCCGAGCCAAAAATAGAAAATCTTCTGGGTTATCGAGTGTGCTGAATACGAAAAATCACTTTTCAGCAACTCTAAACCAACTTTATTTTTTTTGTTCCGGTGATATGTTAGCTCAACTCTCACGAGCACCAGCGTCATCGTCTTACGTTCAACAATATCATCAGGCAGCGCTTGTTAAAATATTTTATTATTAAAAACTAATACGACATGACAACTGGTTTCACAAGAGAAAGATGGAAAAAATGTTTGGACAATATAAAGTGCTGAAAATTGCGTTTTTCTAAAGCCTATGGTGCACAAAGTGCCAAATTCTCAAGAAGAATGATATTGAAAATATGTCTATTTGATTTAACGGTCAAGGAAAAAAAAGTACTTCCTTTCGTGATTTTTAGATGTTTTTTTTCGGCAGTTTTTCTTTGCCTTACATACATTGCAAAAGACTTGTAATCAATAATTATCGATTCAAAATAAAATTTGAGCTTGGTTTCGTCTAAATACACTTAGACTGTATTAGGGACTTGAATAAGTGCACGCATTTAGACGAAACCAAGCTCAAATTTTATTTTGAATCGATAATTATTGATTACAAGTCTTTTGCAATGTATGTAAGGCAAAGAAAAACTGACGAAGAAAAACGTCTAAGGCCGTAGCAACGGCATCCTTTGGCCGTTAGATCAATTGCTGCTGGTAAAAATAAATTAAATAAATTACAAGAACAATTAGATCAATTATTCCAAGGTATGGGAAGAGGAGGAATCTCGAAGCATCTAGAAGAAATTATTCGCAGCGTTCTAGAAAAACAAAAGCAACATGCTCGATCAAAATCACTAAGATCTGAACGTGATACATCTGAATTTGAACCAGGAGCACATTAGTGACAACATTTTTGAGCTCTTTTGTTTGCTTTATCATACTGTATCAATAAAAAACTACTTTATTCTAAAATAAATGTCATATTTGTGCTCACACGAAGTAGAATAATCTATCACGTTGCTCTTACATGTCGCGCATCGTGAGGTATGGACGCCTTGAACAGCGTTTCGCTTCTCGAAAGCATTGTGGAACAAAAGTGTGGGAACAAACATTGTTCTGCATCAAATTCTGCGTGAAACTACTGAAGGAATTTTTGAAATTCGTAAAACTCAATTTTGAATGAAATTTCACGAAAATTTAAACTTTAAAAACCGGTATTCTGGGTCTTAGAAATCGAGTTTAACGAATTTCAAAAATTCTTTCGATTGTTTCACGCAGGATTTGATGCTGAACAATTTTTGTTTCTATACTTTTGCTCCATAATGCTTTCCTAAAGCAAAACGCTGTACAAGGCTTTTTTAAAAATACTTTTTGCATTTAGACTGTTTACGACTCAAACTCAATCCCAAAATTTTCTTTTGTATGTTTTTTAAAGTTCAGACCTTGTTCTTTCAAACAGAAAAACAATTAACTTTCTATAATGTTTCGGGACGGAGAACTATGGTTGCAGATTTCAGCACTTACTTTTGCATCGCAGAATAACTTATAGATGCTAGATTAAAAGAAGTAGACTCTCCGAATGGCTTAATCTGATGTAGCAGTAGCCTAAACATTTTCTTTTCCCCAAAACTCATAATCTTAACTCCTTTTACTTTTCACTTGAAAATAAACATTTCCACGAGATTTAGAATAATTGATTGTCTATGTACCATGTGTTTTTGAGACTGCCATACTGGAAAACAGACCAGTTGTGAAGGTCCTAGAAAATTCGGTACTCCAAACGGCCCATTGATTTTTGATGGTTATGAGCTGTTATATTTTTAGACGAAGAATAATAATGCTCGAGTTTTGTTTGTTCAACAATTATTTATTTTTATTAGATAAAAATGTATTCTCAGAGAGACAATGGTAAAACATAAGTAAAAAGAGTCAACAGTAGTTACTGTATTTTCAAATCTATGTTGTTTGCTATGTTTATTTATGGGTAGGATAATAACAGCAGCTATTTTTATATTGAACTGCTGCTGATATCTCTAAAGTTGCTTGCATCTACTTCTGGAGGAATCGTACTTATCCTAGATATTATGTGGCTAAGGAAGTACACTGACACTAATTGCTCACACTCAATTGACCATAAAAGTGGTGGCGCCATTTCTGAACAGCAAGCTCATTAGAAAGCGAGCTAGTTAAATATTTATGCGCATTTAAGTGCATTTGTGCACGAATTAAGCTACTTTTAAAGAGACATGATATGTCTTGTCCAAATGAAAACAAATGTCTCATTTTTTCATTTTTAAGAACGTTTAATGATCCCTAATTAATTAAAACACAACCCGGTTCATCTAGGATGGTCGTTTCAAAAACGATCGTTACTATTAGGTAACGATTATCGTCATCGGTAAGGATTATCGCTTCTTACCGAATATCATCTACTAATTCTCGGTCAAATTCTATAAAAGAACTACCGTAATACTCACAAGATTTCGTTCCATTCACAAACGTAAAAATGTGACTTCCACAGTGGAACTTTTCAAAGGATTCGATCAAAGTCAATGACGTATCATAATATTATTCAGACAACAGAAAAATGTACTGGCTTTAATCGAGTCGTTTGGAACATTCCACTGTGAGTCTTTTTTTACACCTGTGAGTAGATCGAAATCTTGTGAGTCTTATGGTAGTTTTTCTATAAATTTTGGAGCAAAACCAACTGAGTTATGAAGAATAAACTGAACTAGAGTCATATATATAAACCTGCGTATCTCTTATTTACTAGTTCTCTGATATAAGAAAGAAAAGAAAAAGAAAGAAAGGATAATGAGTTTATCCTTGCTACAAACTCATATTTTTTATCTCGATTTTGCATAGCAAGCGTCAGAAACTTGTCGGTTTTATTGATGAGAAGCACCAACTATGATAACGACAATCGGGAAGAAGCGATAATCAGTTAACCGATACTCGATTATCCGATAATCGGTAAATCATTGAGAACCGATTATCACTTCTTGCCGATTATTGGTAAGATACAATAAAGCGATAAATTATCGTTACCGTTGCATGCCTAGTTACTATAGCAGAAATTGCGCATGCATCACCGACGATATGTATATATATATATATATGCCAGCACGTTCGATCACTTCACATACTTTTGTCTTCCTCTTTTGGTTTTGACAAACTACGAATTAATTCTTTCATCGCTGCATTCGCAGTATTTTGTTGATTAAATTTTTCTGTGAGTTGTTTATTTAATTCGGCGATAGCTGCCTTGTTATGCATCGATACACTGAGGGCTGCAAAGGAAAGAGCTCAACTGAGACCAAACTGCTTATTTTTCTTTGATTTTGACGCAATAAGATATAATATAAACATGATCATCATAATCTGGCTTACCACACAGGCCAGAAAGATCTCCTTCTCCCTTTTCTCCGGGTGATCCCTAGAACAACAAGAACAATTAATTACCTCTAACCAGAAGAAAAATTGTATGGACAGTAATGTTTGGCTAGGAGAAAGCAGTTTAACCTACAACAAGGTTGATATGCTCCATTTTAAAAGATCTTCAAAATACCATTTATCACTATTTCTTATTAAGCAGATAAAGAAAAAATTAGAACCGCGCGCGTTCCAGTAAGAAAAGCAACTATTAAACCCAATCAAGAAGCGCCCCTGCAAAATCGAGCACTGATCAAACAAGCCGTTAAACAGTTAACTCGAAAACATTTTAGCGAGAATGTCATACTTTGCGTAGATATGAAGTTCTTAAAAAGTCATTAATCATTTTTCCAACTGTACTGGACAAAATACCTTTTCTCCCGGTCTACCACTTATACCAATCAAGCCACGGTCACCTGAATATTCAAAATAAACGAAGTTATGATCTCAGCATTTAGCAGCGCTCTTTGTACTTAGACAAGATCGACACAGACTAGAATACTAACGCTTACCCTTCTGTCCTGGTGCGCCATGTTCACCCTGGGAACCTGAAAGAAAGCTAATTCGTCCATCAAAAAGCCTCCAACTGCAAGCCAGAGATCAGTCACAAACACACTTAATCAGAACAATTTTAATGCAATGATACTCTCTAAAAAAAAATCGAATCCTTGGAAACCGATAGAAAAGGGTTTTCGAGCATCCGGAAACCAAAATGGGTTTCCCACAAGCTCTCGAAAACTGAGATGAGTTTCTGAACTAATCTCGGAAATCCATCAAAAGGTTTTCAAAAGTTCAAATAGGTTTCGGAAGCTTTTATCCGTTTCCTATAGTTTCATTTTCGGAAACCCTCTAAGAGTTTTCGAACTCTCGGAAACCTTACAAAATTCTGAGAAACGCTTAAAAGGTTTCCGAAAATGAAACTATAGGAAACGGATAAAAGTTTCCGAAGGTTCCGAAACCTATTTGAACTTTTGAAAACCTTTTGATGGGGTTCCGAGATTAGTTCAGAAACTCATCTCAGTTCAGTGGTGGGCGAGTCCGGGTCATGACTCGGACTCGAGTCGCATTTTTTTAGTGACTCTGACTTGACTCTGACTCGAAACCTGGAAGACGTTGACTCGGCTGTTTGACTCGAGTCATTCATTCGACAAAAATGCTATTCATTAGCTGTTTTGCATACATTTCCTCTTGTATAAATTTGGGTTATTTCTGAATATTCTTTCTTATTTTATTTTATTGTTACGTTTCAACATCAAAGATGCCTTCGTCAGACAAGAGTAGAATAAATGTGAAGAACATATAATTAATTCGAGTATATATATATGTAAAATTAAGAAATAGATAACGAATATGGAAAAGTTGTAGTTCTCTACAAAAATAAATAGTACTCGGAAAAAAATAGAAAAATAATATTGACTCGACTCGACTCGCTCGAAAACTCTGGTGACTCGGACTCGACTCGACTCGAAAAATAGCTTGACTCGTCCAGCACTGTCTCAGTTCTCGAGAGCTTGTGGGAAATCCATTTTGGTTTCCGGATGCTCGAAAACCGTTTTCTTTCGGTTTCCGAGAATACGACTTTTTTTTAGAGAGTACAAATGCAAAGAAAGTATTTTACCTGGTTCTCCAGCAGTTCCTGGTTCGCCATAATCCCCTAAACAAAAACAACCTAAACACATGTCGTCATCACTGCCAGTGGCCTAACCAGAACTTTTAGATCATACAATCAATGTCCATTAGGTCGAAAAAACGAACACCGTATGATAATTCGATAAAAGACCACACAAAAACACATTACGTTAAACCTTTCGCTTGCGAAATCAAATAGTTCAAAATCTCCTTCGCTCCAGACTCATACCACAGCTAGCAGTGGCACAATAAAAGCACTTACGCCGCAGACGGTCACATTATATGCAAGGTACAATACGCGAACAACAACCAACCCTTGGTTCCGACCCTTCTAACAATACCATTACAAAAAATTACTTATATATTAGTGCCTCGACAGCTTCGCAACTCCAAGAAACACATCGGGCTCCAGAGAGTGACACTGGCAAGCACCCGTAGCGAAATCAACCACAACACCAGCGTCACCGCATAGTCCGCTTCCTCCTCATACCTACGCACTAAAACCACAAATTCCTCCCACCAGAACGACATCCGATGCCTGATGTTCTCCAACTCACCTGTTCTCACACACATACTTACCCTTTCGCCCAGCTGGACCTTGTGGTCCCATTACCCCCGGTGTTCCTTGAAAACCCCTTTCGCCTTAGAAAACAAGAAACTCTGTTAAATCGTGGTCAAGAATCTCGCAATTAGATAAAGTTTTCCTTTTGCTCAATGCCTAACCCTTTTCGCACTTATGGTTAATATTATAACGAACAAGATTCTAGAGGGTGTTGAGTTTGTATCTGAACCGAAACACCTTTCATCTGTGTTGACATAGATACTTACCCTTTTCGCCAGCTGGACCTTGTGGCCCCATTACACCTGGTGCTCCTTGACTACCCCTTTCACCTTAGAAAATGAGAAATTCTGTCAAATGTTGGTCAAGAATCTGGTAGTTGGATGAAGTTTCCTCTTTAGAGAGAAAACACTATTCACTGGTTGATCAACTCTAGGACTTGTGGAAAAATGCTTGTAACTTTTTGATGCAACATCATACAGAGCTGTGCAACGTTTTATTCTGAAAAAAAAAGTCTGCTCTACAAATCTAGGTAGTCAGAAAAATGTTTGACTGCATAGATGTTCAGGTAAAAGCTGTTATTTGAAGACCCTGTTTTTCAAGACTGCTATAAAACTTGCTTGAACACCACAAAGAAACACTTTTGGAACCGAAGGCGATAGAGATTCTGAAAGTAAACACTAGTCAGACGACCTCATGGATAATTTCGGGTTGCTGCAACCTCAAAATTAGTAGGTATGTTAAGCACCTACCCCACAGTGGGTATTCAGGCGGACATTTGGTCTAAAACTTGAAGTTTGCTTTTTCTTCATTTGAAGATCATCCTATATACTTCAACTTATGGGCTATCTAATGGCAAAAAGAATTTCTGGTCGAAGTCGGTTCCTAGCGGGAAAAAGTTAAACGGAAAATTCTCTTTATAATTTGATAGCTATTTGTAAAAGGTCAAGTTTACGGAAAACTAAAGAAAAAAAGTGAAGTTTTGAAAGCGAAACCACCGACGATGAAGAGAAAAAGATAAATGAATAGTATGGCAGAAGAGCGTAAGGTACTACTGCTAAGTTTTATTGAAGAAGAAGATGAATGTACTTTGGCAACTGACCCAAACCCAAGTCTTAGATTTGGGTACCCAATACCAAAACCCAATACACCCAAGTCGCTTGGGTTTGGGTTTGTAACATACCTAGTGGTAAGTGGTTTATCAATTTTGGTTTGTAGCAACGTTATAATTTTGAGATTGCGGCAACCCCAAAGTATCCATCCTGTGAGTCAGGCTATCTTCCCGCTGGCTTATCTCAAAACCAATTTTTGCCTGAAAATCCTCATTTCTGCATGTGAGTGGGTCCCTTAATGGTTTAAGATCGATGATAAAGCTTTCGACAAAAACCTTTCAGGGCTTTTTATAGGGTTTAGTTCGCTTATTAAACCCTTTAAGGTAAACGACGCTTTTCTTTCGAGTGTACGCAGAAAAGAAAAATAACTTCCATTAATAGTAACATCTTCTCGCCTAACCAGCTCTTCAGTGAGAAACGTTTGAACTTCGCGTGCTGCTCCAACTCATCTGTATTGAAACAGATACTAACCTTTTTGGCCAACGGCCCCTTGTGGCCCTAGAGGTCCCATTACACCTGGTGTCCCTTGCGCGCCCATGTGACCTTAAAGAAAGTGCAGTGAAAAACCATTAAAGGTCGCGAGATGCTTTTAGTTGGGAGACCGCCACTCCTAGAGGACCTTGGGTTCGTTGTCTCAGTCAAGGTGCAGTTAAGAAAACAATTATTTGATATGTCAAGTAAGTGAATGTTATTTTATTATAGATACCGAAGAATAGGTAACCTGTCAATATTGGCCGAGGGTCTATGAAGAGATAATGCCCCGTTTCTGGCACTAA
>CAJNOQ010008141.1:0-11493 GCA_905250885.1 Didymodactylos carnosus
ACGTAAACGATGTAGTCCTTGCATGCAGACGTCGTTTAGGTGTTCTTTATCGTATATTTAAAGATGCTCCAAGGTGTGTTCGATTAAAAATTTATAAGGCATGCATTCTTAGTAAATTAGATTACTGCTCTGTAATATATGATAGTGATTGGTTTAGTTCAAGTCTTGATAAGGTTACAAAGTTAGCAGCGCGATTAATATGTAAAAAGTTTAACGGTTCAGTTACGGAGTTAATCGAAAAATTGAAACTTCCCGATTTATCTTTCGGCTTCTGCAGGAAATACTTTCGGCTTCTGCATTTCTATAAAATTAAAAATAATTTATCACCACTGTCTAGTTTTCAAACTAAATTCATTGAACCTCTAGTAAATCGTAGATCAGATCGGTTAAATTCGGATAGACAAAATTTGCAACAAGCAAGAACTATAACTACGACGAGGGCCCGACTTGCGTCTTCATTTTTTTGCAGGACTGCAATAGAGCGGAACAGTTTACCGGAGGAGGTAGTCTCTTGTCATACAGTAAATCAATTTAAAAGATTACTAAGATCATTTTTGAACATGTAAACATATTGCAATTGCTTGTTTATTTTCGTGTCATAGGCGTAGAACTGTTTTCTGTGTTAGGCTCAACATACGATGATTTGCTTGTTTTTTTTTTGTTTCAATTTTATTTCTTTTTTTCTACTCATACAATGGTGGTAGCCTTATAATTATAAGTTCTTGACTTTTGCTACTTTCCTGTGTTTTATTTTCTTGTGGGTTTCATGTGTTTGATGAAATAAATTTCAGTTCAGTTCAGTTCAGAAGATCTTGAATGTGTTCTCTTCTAAATTAATCGAATAAAAACAAAACCGTTTGCCGATATTTCCCGATTGAGTTATTTCCTTGGTGAGGAAGAAATCCTTCTTATGCTCGGTTCAATTTTTCGACTTGAAAGTGTTCACTGTGACAAAGAACAGCAAATATGGATGACTGATTTAGATTTATGCAACGAAGATGATCATGATTTGAAAGAAGTATTCGCCCACATGAAGAAAAAGGTGGAGAGTGAAACTACTCTCATTTCACTTGGAAGCTTGCTGCTTCAGATGGGTGAATTGGACAAGGCCGAAAAGTATTATAAACGATTGTTAAGTGAGCTGACAGTGGGTGATTCTGGTATTGCTGACTGTTACATAGGACTGGGTCTTGTACACAGGGACAAAGGTGAATATGATTTAGCTTTGATGAATTATGAAAAAGCGTTGAAAATCGAATTAAAAGCTCTTCCACCCGATCACCCTCTACTCGCCTCAACATACAGTAATATAGGACTCCTGCATGAAGCAACTCGTACCTGGCAATCAGCCTTAGAGTATCACAGCAAAGCAGCAGAAATAAGACGCAAATCACTTCCGACAACGCATCCACAGCTGGTAACCACTGAGAACGACATTCGAAGAGTGAAAGCTCAGTTAAAGTAGACATTTGAAATGGCTGCTTCTTGAGTCGACTGTCGGTTGTTGTTCTAGTTTTCAGGAAATAACCACAGCAAGCACTCTGATGCTCGGTCAGTTATTCGATTTGTCGATTTATTTCGAGAAATACTGATTTCATGTTTTTCCATTGCCACTTTTGAACATTGATCATTGATTAGTGCTCAGAATTGTTCATCGGTGATCACGACAGCCGCGGTCTGAGATCGTTCTCTTCTGACCAAATCATACATATGATAGTTTTCAAACTTTTGCCATGCATTATGTAGCTATTAATACATTATTGCTCTCAACCTACTGATTTGCCGCAAAAGAAATGTGACGTTTAGAAAACGAGAATGTATCGACTAGAACCATGCGCATTGTTTCCCATGAGGATCTCTTGAACCTTTTATGTTTTCTGGATGTAAACTTCGCCTTCTTTTCCTTCTTTCTTGTTTAACTGGTGATAGTTAGCCCGTTTACGACGTGCATAAGTGAAAGAAACTGACACTTGTTTCTGGATGTATACGGTGTTCACCAAGTTCAGTAAAATGATCATCAGATGAAGAGAATTTCAATGATCCATACTTAACCCATTCGTTCTAATCCAATTCATACTAACTGGCGATTTATCATCATCCATTTATATGCTCTCTTTTCAACAGATTTTTGCTAATACATTTCAGAGTATTCTTATCTCTCATACCTGTTGTGAGGGCCTCTTCCATGACTCCGCTGTGGTATGCACATTTTTCTTAGGCTCTAGTTGTTTTTTATGCCATTATCTTGTACCTAGTAGATAGCTCCATCAAAAAACAGTCAGATTTATATTTTTGAGTCTGAAGTTAAATTTTTATTCTTTTCAAAGTCGATATTTGTCATCAGCGCGAAAACTGCGCCTAACGATGTACTTTTAAGGGTTATTTCAGAGGAAAAGTCTTCTTCATCGTCGATACTTTTTACTCCTATGGACTTCGCTGGTTTCTCTAGTTTCTCAGAGGGTCTCGGAGTTTTCCTACATTCGTGTATGTCTAGAAGTCTCCAAAATCCGCTATTCCACCCTTGGGTTCCCCTCGGGTGTTTTGCCTGAACTTTAGATCAAAACGCCCGAGATCGATTGATTGAGGTTGATGATTATATAAACGCCGGAAAAATCCTCAGCGATATTCGAATAACTAGAAATTCCTCACGGATTTTTCAGATAATCAGAAATTAATTCCATTTTTCGAACTTCTAAAAATCCATACAATAATCCAATGATCTTTTAATAGATCCCTCTCTTACTACAATTTTTCGACCAAAAGCTTTATTAAATATATTAAACTTTTTTCTCTCGTATTTTCTGCCCATTTGTACCTTTTGTATTCGATGTAAACGAAAAAACATTAAATCTGATCAAATAACATATAGAAATGAGATGAAAAAAAATGCCATTCTGACATTTCTATAGTTTTTGACGAATGCCTACTTAGTAATACTATTCTGTTCTCTTTTTAAATTTGTCAGACATAATCAGTGTACACGATGATGACGAAGAAATAATTTCTTCTTATTTCTCTGTGATAAAGCTACAGTAGTGCCTTCAAGGAGCTGTTGAATAACATTTCTTTTTTCAACTTAATAAAAACGGGCATAGTAAAAGAAGAAAGAACAAGGTTATTATATACAAGATGAAAAATTTGAGAAATATATGCTTATTTGGCCTCAGAAACCGAATAAGGGTGGCACATGATATGAGTAATCCAAATATTGTAAATATTTGTTATCACTAATAGCAATACTTTTCAGTTTTACTGTTGCTGGTAATAGGAATGTTCTAAAACTTTGTACCAGCAACAATAAAACTGGAAAGTATTACTGTTAGTGATAACAGGAATATTTACAATATTTGGATTACTCGTAAAAGTAACAGTAATGTGCCACCCCTAAAACCGAAACTTGTTAATTGACAAACGGAATGAGATTGGTACAGTAAAAAAGCAACAGATGTCTGGTGAAGTCGAAAAAATAATTCGAATATACGTCATAGGTAATAATATAATAGATGTTCTAGACAAGAAAGTTGATCTGACGAGGCAATACAACGCTTTTTGGTAGTGGACGCTTTGAATCTAATGGGTTATAGGTTATCGACCATGCTGATTCCGAATATGACCATGGGGATGGCTCTTAGTTCTTCAAAGACCCGGTTTTCTAGAAAACCATGGTGTTTTAGTTATCAATGTACAAACAATACTTTTTGCAAAAAACACTGTAGTTGAACGCATTTCGAGAGCGTCATCGTATCCAAAATTGAACGGGCTGCCTTTTAAAAAAACTAGATTTCCCATCACAATGTTTAAATTTTCAAACTGAATTTAAATTCTTAAAATTTCGTTATTTTTAAAAGTTTAACTTTGTTCAGAAACAATTTCATGATCCACCATTCGATAGAAAGACAAAAACTGAACAAACATACGAATTTGCCAACTTTTTAACGTCGGTTTTCCGCAAACCGATACTACCGAAAGTAAATTTTTCCTAGACGGTACATTACCTTAGATGTTGTGCATCTTCAAGCCATGCATCTTCAATATGTTTTATTAACTATAGGTTAATTTTTGTAAAATGTCTGTATGTAGCAGATACAATAATATATTATTAAAATTAAATTTTAGTTGCTTGTTATTCCCAGCAGTATTATACTAATTAGACGCCTCAATTTATTCGCTAAGTTTTCTTCGGTGGCACAAAAATAGTTTAAATTTAATCAAGAATTTAAACAATTTAAAACCATATAAAAAACATCATTAATAGGGATGATACATTACCGTTACTTTCACGAGTAATCCAAATATTGTAAATATTTCTGTTATCAGTAACAGCAATACTTTCCAGTTTTATTGTTGCTGGTACAAATTTTTAGAACATTCCTATTACCAGCAACAGTAAAACTGAAAAGTATTGCTGTTACTGATAACAGAAATATTTACAATATTTGGATTACTTGTATAAGTAACAGCAATGTGCCACCCCTAATCATTAAACAGTAACTAACTTTGTACCAGTTCACGAGCGGTTGACAATAAAAATATTGCACACATACGACGAAACAAATACAACTACACACAGAGCAATTCGTATTTTCTTGAAAACAATAGAAAGATAAGAGAAGAAAATAAGAAGTGTATCTGTATGTAGTTGTATTTGTTTTGTCGTACTGGTCTGAGCTAATTTCTACAAACGCGTAATGATTTTGGAGGATCCTCTTTCATTTGGACTTTTTTTCAAACTACTTGGAAGTAGAGCTTCTAGAAAAATCATAGTGTTTTAGCTGTCAATGTGCAGAAAATACTTTTTCCAAAAACACGGCTGTATTTGAAAGCATTTCGAGACAGTCATCGTATCCAAAATAATTATTTTTTAATTTTAAAATTTTATGTCTTTAACATTAGAGCAGGATCTTTTGTTACAATACGAAGTCGAACAAACTATATTTATAATTTAATTTCTTATTAAAATATAGAAGAAAAAGTATGTTTTAATAAGAAATAAACTTAGAAAAATTTTAGGTATTTTTAAAAGTTTTTAAACTTTATGCAGTTTTCGACGCTGATTTCGAATATCATCTTATTTTTGTTTTAAAGTTATGTTCTGACGTCAAAAGTCTCAAAAAACTGAAAAAAATGCTATCGGACCACCATATTGTTGGGAAGTTTTGGAACTTTTTCACCTGTTTTAAAATAAAGTTTCTCGGCTCACTTTGTAGAGAATTGAATTCTACATCTGATGTTGGCTTCAAATTTTTTGAGAAATTCTGTCTGGAGGATCAAAAGTGGCATTCACTCAAAACATTTCACTCTTCAAAATCCCAACCCTTCAACTGATATGGGCTTTTAACAGTCAGTTTTTATTTTAAGAAAATGAGGAACTATGTGATTTTGTTGTTTTGAGTTTTTATCAGACTTTCGACTGAGATATTGCTTAAACAGAACGGACACAAAATGGCGGAGTTATAGTCAAATATCCAAGGAGAGTACTTTTCGCAAATGGTGCTCATTTTATAAATTATATAATTCAGCCAGTATAAGTCAGGAGAAAAAAAAAATTTATTTCCCCAGTTTTGATAATAGAATTCGAATATGCATTGAATTGAAAATTATATGTCAATTTTCCACTCGTGACCGGTCTTTGCAAGATGCTGAATCGACTCGAGAAGTCTCTTTTAATATCTCGACTCAGAAAAGTGTCATAGAATTCGGCGGTCCACTATTTGATAGAGAGTCAACAACTGAATTTGTCTAGAGGTTTGTCAAATTTTTAATATCGATTTTCTACAGATCAGCTCTCCAGACAACCAACTTAAAACTCTCCAAAACCTTTTTGGGCCGTTTGTTGTAGACGACAGAAAACTATGTATGTTTCTATAATTGGAGCCTTTCAAATTGACAAATTAGGAAGAATAACAGAATTTCTCAATATACGGCAAACGCGCTCTAAAAGAAAAATACACTTAAATTAACTCAGACCAATTTTCTCATCTAGCACATCTATTATATTATTACCTATGACGTATATCTGAATTATTCTTTCGACTTCACCAGACATCTGTCGTTTTTTTACTATACCGATCTCATCCCGCTTGTCAATTAACAAGTTTCGGTATGAGGCCAAATAAGCATATATTTCTCAAATTTTTCATCTTGTATATAATAACCGTGTTCTTTCTTCTTTTACTATGCCCGTTTTTATTAAGTTGAAAAAAGAAATGTTATTCAACAGCTCCTTGAAGGCACTACTGTAGCTATCACATAGAAATAAGAAGAAAATATTTCTTCGTCATCATCGTGTACACTGATTATGTCTGACAAATTTAAAAAGAGAACGGAATAGTATTCTATAGTATGTTATTTGATCAGATTTAGTGTTTTTTCGTTTACATCGAATACAAAAGGTACAGATGGGAAGGAAAAAAGAGAGAATAAAGTTTAACATATTTAAGAGAGGGTTCGTTAGAAAACCGACCTGCAAAGTGAATAATGGCCGGTGCTAAAAGTTCTTTTGTTCTCAGTATTCTAGTTTGAAAGAGCTCATAAAAAAACTAAGGAATCCAACATATCTCACCCTTATATACAAAGGCGAGATATGTTGGATTTCTTAGTTTTTCGATGAGCTCTTTCGAACGAGAATAC
Organism: Didymodactylos carnosus; assembly: GCA_905250885.1. Taxonomy (NCBI): domain Eukaryota; kingdom Metazoa; phylum Rotifera; class Eurotatoria; order Philodinida; family Philodinidae; genus Didymodactylos; species Didymodactylos carnosus. Next base: position 6,631 of record CAJNOQ010008141.1, read on the forward strand.
TAAGAACAAAAAATAAATTTTAGCTCCGATCAGCGTGGTCGGTATTCACACGGCTGTCCCTTAATAAAACTTTAAGTTGAAAAATTGTAGTAAGGAGAACTGTTAGTTTATTGCACGATTGTATTTGATGGGGTCCTGTCGTTATAATGTATCGCTACGATACCATTGTTTGCTCAAAATTTAGCAACAAAAACTACTCCACTTAGAATCATCGAAGACACGGACAGTTTCATAGAATGAATTGTACAAATTTTGTGCCTAATTATAAATTTAGCTACAAATAATAAAAGATTCGGACAGTGTATCATTTCCAGCATAAATTGATATTCATTTGAAAATTGAAAAATTTGGCTTCATTTTCAAACCTTGGAGTTGATGTGAACAAACAAGGTAAAAAAGCTTATTTTTACATACTCAATATTTTTTTACAGGTTTCTTACTGCTACTACTATTATATGAGTGGGTGACTAATATCATTCCTTTTATTTCTTTTCTCCTTTTTCTTTTTGCTTTTTATAACTTACAGATAAGAAACGAATCGAAAGTAATGGATATATTGTTAAATCACTATGTTATTGACGTTCTGTGAATCTTGTGTTTGTTAAATCTATTCTAAATAAATGCATTTTCAAATTTTGGAATTATTCATTCACTTCGAACAACATGAAGCTCGTAATCTGATAAATAAGTCTGTAATGATTCTTGGTTTTTATAGTGTTTTCTATACAAATCTGTCTTAATGAAAGGGTCTACGTACTCGACTATCTCTATCAGTTCATAGAGAACACTTGGAAATATATATCTCAGAATATTTTTCGGTTACTGGATCTGTAGTTTATGGGAGAAAAGATTTTTAAGCTTAGTCTCGATTTTTTCATCCATTTAAAATTTTAATAAAATTTTAATGTTTTGACAACAAATCCTGAATCTGTTGCCATTCGATAGAGCACTTCGAGATTTATCCACAAAAAACGTTTTCATCTTTTTCTGGCCAAGTCTGACGGTGAAATTTAAGCGGCTTGTTCGATCCATTTTTGGTGCAAGAAGTATTTTTAAGAACGTCTTGGTCAAGGTTTCGCATGATAGAAGCATTTTAGAAGAAAAGTGTGGGAACAAAGTTGTTCAGGATCAAATTCTACACGGAAAAGCGAGGGATACTTCGAAATTACTCAATTTTTAATTAGATTCTTAAAAGCAGTATTTTTAATTTCAAAAAATCGAATTTAAAGAATTTCAAAGATTCCGTTACTCTTCCCGTGTAGAATTTGATCCTGAACGACTTTGTTCCCACAATTTTCTTCCCAAATGCTGCTATCGTGCAAAACCTTGTTCATAGATGCCAGTTTCCAGAAAGAAACTAAGTAGATTTTCAAGATGTCATTTTTTTATAAGTAATGAAAACAACACAAAAAGCAAAGAAGTATTTCGTCTTACACAAAAGATTATGAGCAACATGATAAGCTATTCTGTGCATCCGTGTAAGTTGAAACGTCTCATTTATTATAAAAAAATACAAATATTTCATTGTATTATTGTTACAGTGTTATAGATGAAACAAAAGAATTTAAAAAAAAGTGGTTGCTACTAATGTATTTGTGGTTCATATTATTCAGAAGAGTTCTCTTCTCTTTATTGTGCTCACATCTGCACAGCTATAGAAAGATTACATACTATAACACTGTTATATAGGAAGAAATGAAAAAAATATCACTTTTGAGAGTTTGGCGCTTTAAAGGTCGCAAATTAGAGAAAAACGCAAATTCTAGCCCTTTGAATTGGATGTGAAAAACTAAAAATTAGTGCATCCTGTAGCTTGAAATTCTCGATAGACTGAGGTAGTGCTGACATTTTTTCATTACAAATTCATTTTACAAATTGGTCTTGTTTCCAGTGACAAATGAATAATTAGTATGAATTAGCACATATTAACTATTTTTCGAAAGGGAAAAAAAATATTTACTTTGCTTTTTGCTCTTATTGATCTCGATACTTTTCTTCACCGTTCTACACAAAAATCTTGTTTTTATCATAAAATGTAAGATCGAGCGAATTTTTCTAAAAAGACTTTGAGAGCGAAAACTATCTAGAAGCTTTTGAGTAATTCGTTTTTTTCCTCGACAAGACTATATCCGTAAGGCCATAAGGTTTAAAGGGTGCTAAACTAATGAAACTTGAGTCAAATCAAAATGAATAGATCCCCTTAAAAGGAAGAGCTTACAATTTTTAACCAAAAAGGAAATTTAGAAAACATTGATGTGTTATCAAGGTAACATCAAAGTTTCCACTTTTGATCGGAAATTGAGTCTGGTAATCAGCAATGTTCTTGCATAATAACAGACAGACAAAACTACAAATTTATTAGAAAACTAAAAGTATTATCGCATACATTACACCCAATATCGTTTTATCGTCAGTTATCTGCGCTCATTTAGTTTTCTGCGCTTTGTCGAATGAGATGTAGCTCGAGATAATCGAAGTACATAAAAGTCAAGATACTGAAAAAACTCATTATCTAACAGTGTTTAATACTTTTCGCAAAACTTTTACAAAACTGTTACCTTAAGGTTCTCGAATCTGGAATCTTGAAAAAATGTTTTTGACTCTAGTTTTGAATAAAAAAGAATAATATAACACATTTTCATCAAAAACATCGTAATCAAACCAGTTTAGCCCTCTTTTAGATATATTGTTTGCTGCTAATATGATGTATAGCGCCAATCCTCAAGAAGAATGGAGAGGTGAGTTTATTACTTATCCTTCCTTAATTTATAATATAAATAAGAAAATTGTTTTTTCACAGAAAGTATGTGTGGTTGTTGTTCTGATTGCCGAATATGTTGTTATGGTTGTTGGTGCACTGAGTGTTTATACGGGGAAAATGCTGAAAAAATAGATGGCTCTGACTGTGCCGGTCAATGTGCCATCTATTGGTTACTCAATTATTTGGGTTCAATGGTCTTGTTTCCATTTGGATTTATCGTACATATGAAAAAACGAAGACAATTGAGGGAAACATATAATTTGACTGAAAGTTGTGGAAATGATTGTCTGGCTACGTGCTGCTGTCCATCTTGTTCAATTTGTCAAGAAGCACGAGAACTTAAAAGCAGAGGTAAGTGCTCGAAATCCATCAGACACGCGTTTTCAATTCAGTTTTTTCAGCTGCCGATGCTTCGCGTTATGTAACTAATAGTCAACCGATGATGATACAGCCAATGCCGGTGATGCAAGAAAAACCATTTTCATATGGAAATGATATAACAAGAATTTAACTTATCCGTTATCGATCAAACTCAGCTTTTCTAACACTTAAATATATATATATCACTTGTTGTTTCAAATAAACCTATACTCCAAACACTGTGGGTATGGAAACGTTTCGCTAAACAGTAAAATTTCGCGTTTGCTTTGGTACTCGCTCAAAGTTCGAATGAAATCTGAGTTCAACATGGAACTCTAAAAATGTTTTTTGGCAAATCGAACAGCACATGACCCGTTAGAAAGTAGTGTACCAAAAGCCAGACTGATAAATACTTATTGCGAAAGTTGTTTCGGAACTACCGCGATTTAAAATTCAGAAAGTTTGAGCATATGTTTGGAAAAAATTCTCATGAAATTCAACTCTTTTATGAATGTGCGCATCTGATAGAGGATATTTCTCGGTATATAAAAATCTATTTTAATTAGAAAATACTTTGTTTCCGAGACGTTTGAGAGAATTTTGGGTAAAAAGTCTGGGATTATTGAAAGATTCTTTGTAAAGAATCCGATAGATACTATTCAACGATGTTTTACACAGGTTTTCAAAAACCTCATAAAAGTACTTGGAACATTATATCTGTTCAGGAGTAGAAGTTTTAGAATTGATAAGATAGTAACAGCAGCTGCTTTTAGATTTATCTTTATTTAATAAAAACTAAAATTAAAATTGTTTTTTGTTAAAATAAACCTTTTTATAAAAATAAAGTCAACGTTTCGAAAATTGTAATTTTCATTATCAAGACAGTAGAGACGATTAACACGATGTAAAGTTAAAACGAATATGCCTAAATAACTAAACATAGGGAGTAAAATACATTTCTTTTTGTAGTATGAGAGAGAGAAAGAGAGAAATAGACATTCTTTGTAAGAGAGAGAAAAACAATATTTAAAAATTGTTACCCGATCCAGGAGGATAATTTATCGTTTTAACAAAATAACATCTCAGTGTATTTTTGACCTTGTGTACCGACTGCATAGTCTGTTCATTTTTCTCAATTTTACAAAATATGTTTTTCTCTTGCTTACAAAAAATGTCTATTTTTCTCTTTCTTTCTCTTCCACTACAAAAAAAATATATTTTACTCTCTATGTTTAGTTGTTGTTGTTGTTGTTGTTGTTTTCTTTTTTAAACTATATCTCTCATCTCTCCAGTCGAATGGCACTGAAATCGGGTTACCCCATTGCATCTGTGTCCAAAGATGCCGAGACAATGAGCATTAGATAGCTTGTCCAAGATTATCACGCGACCGCCATTGCCAGGATTCGAACTCCGTATGTTTGAAGTACGTTGTCTGCCCACTAACCGACTGAGTCACACTGCTCAAACGTTTAGTTATTTAGGCATATTCGTTTTAACTTTACATCGTGTTAATTGTCTCTATTGTCTTGATAATGAAAATTACAATTTTCGAAACATCGACTTTATGTTAATAAAAAAACTTCTGTAATTTTGATTTTTATCATTAGAATACTGGTCACTTTTGCCTCGGTGAACAGATTGCCGAGAAAATTTAGCTCTATGCATAAAATTAAATCAATATGCCGGCAGCATAAAGTTTATAATTTGATATTAACTTTTCTCTGATGTCGACACAGCCTATA
>CAJNOQ010008142.1:0-11492 GCA_905250885.1 Didymodactylos carnosus
CAGAAAATCATATTTGCTGAGGATGATTGAATATCCAAATTAAAATGTTAGAGCTCACCCAAGATGTTGGGCAGGCGTGGAAATAAGACGTGGTCCGAGCTGGATTTTCTGATTTTGCAACTCTATCTACGTTTTCTTCTAAAGAGCTAACCACTTCATTCTAGCGCCAAAAGCTTCGCCGTCTCGTGCACTACAAAGTTATGCCACGTTTGCTCCGAAAAGTGTTTTCGTTCGGAAGATATGAGCAAAAGATTACAAAAATGTGATTTGGGCGGGAAATCCATCAAGTGATTAGTCCTTAACTCACGAGGAACCCCACGAAGTGATTAAACGCTTTTTGCTCGGAATCTAGTGGGTTATAGGTTATCGGCCATGCTGATTACGAATACGACCATGCGGCTTCCGCATAGCTCTTCGAAGACCTGGTTTTCTAGAAAACGAGTTTTTCAGAAACTCCAAAAAATAACCCGAACCGTTCTTAATGAGGCATGATTGTAGCCCGCACATTTCTGATTAAAATGAGACCTCTCCCAACTCCACTTGACCTTTCTTTGCAAAGTTATAGAATTTCCAACAAAAGCCCTAAATGTTCATTGTCAGCTAAAAGCTACAGAAATAAGAAGAAATTAATTTAGGGCTCTTCGTGTAAATTCTATAACTTTGCAAAGAAAGGTCATGTGGAGTTGGGAGAGGTCTCATTTTAATCAGAAATGTGCGGGCTACAATCATGCCTCATTAAGAACGGTTCGGGTTATTTTTTGGGGTTTCTAAAAAACTCGTTTTCTAGAAAACCAGGTCTTCGAAGGGCTATGCGGAAGCCGCATGGTCGTATTCGTAATCAGCATGGTCGATAACCTATCACCCACTAGATTCCGAGCAAAAAGCCTTTAATCACTTCGTGGGGCTCCCTCGTCAGTCATATTTCCTTTAAATGAGCTGAAACGTTGGATTTCTAGCATTTAGCAGATGCTGAATCCAGTACAAATGGTTTGGGAAGATTTCCAGTTGAACAATGGGGTTATACCGAAATGCTGGATCGCTAGAAAACCTCTGTAAATCCTCGATAAATTTGCCCAGCATTTTCAAGTCAAACTATAGCAATTAGATAGAGAAATAAATTCTGAGTGTAATGAGATGTTTCCGAGCTTTCTAGGATCTTGCGGTATGGATTTATAGTAGAAAAATAAATGACTGTCCTGCTTTCCTGACTTTCTAATTTCCTGCTGTGCTACGTTCCTGATCTCCTAGTTTCCCGCCTTCCTCGTTTTCCTGAACGTTTAGCGAGGCTTGATGCTGGGTTCAAAACGTTGTGTTATTATTTCCCTATTATCATAGCCCATTGGAACTTTTAAATAACTTTAAATTAATGTACACTAAGTTCTGACTCAAAAAACGATGGAAAATTACTTCACATGGATTTAAGAGGCCAAATTAATTTAAACTAGTTTGTAGGAAATTAGTTTACATCAAATTTCGCAGTGAAAATGAACTGGAATTAATTTCTAGGTTAAAATTAGTTCCAATTAGGTTGAAAAGACATTAATTTAAATTAGTTGTAAGTAAACTGGTTTGAATTAATTTATTGCGAATGAATTCGAATTAATTTCGTGCTTTAAATTGCTTCAAATTAATTTCTACTCTCAAATTCATTTAGAGTAATTTATTTTGAATGAGTTCGTGATCGTTTTAATCCGTCAAATTGATGTAAACTAGCTTCGATGGCTCAAAATTCATTTAAATAAATGCTTTTGTAATAGATTTGTAATAATTTTGATAATATAAATTAGTTTTAATTAATATTGAGAGTCAAACTTAGTGTAGATGCTGTTTAAAATGGATAAGGACCATTCCATGTAACGGTCACATTTTATGTCCAAATTTTGATAAGAAGCTGTTTTCGTTTGGCTTTTTCTCCTATCTCTTGCAATAGTTTTTAGGTTTTGAGCAAATAGTTAGATAGAGACATGTTTTGAGATCAACAATGTCATTTCAGTTCAACTCTCGTTCATTCTTGAAGGAAAAAACTCGAACTGCGAAAACATAGTTATTTGTAAAATGCGGGATTCCGTAACAATGATATTTTACCAATTTAAGCGTTAATTTCGGACCTGTAAAAATAATCTTTTTCAATCGATAATCCATGAACTTTTCTACAACATTTTCATATAAAGAATAGAGATCAGCTGAGTTTTCGACAACTTTAAATTGTTTCGGAGTGGCTATTCCATTTTTGGTGATTCCGTGACGGTCGATATTTTTCTTATAAAATTTGAGTCATATAGTCAAACTTAACAGAAATTTTAGAGACTGTTGAGCACATTATTAGACAGATTTGGTAAGAATTTAAGCATTTCTTCGTTTAAACTGACTGAGAAATTACAGTCAGAAGCGGAAAAAACGTGAGTCCATTACGATTATGTTGGTCGATAAGAGTTTTTTATGCTAGTTTTCTTCTCTCAGTACGAAACGCGCTACGTTAAGTCCTCCCCACTCAGAAACCTACTTTCGTCCAGGAACATTCAACTTTGATGGAAATTTTAGACAATATGTACCTTGAGGTACTTAGTCATTCTACTAACTGCATCCTCTTATCAGTTATTTCCCCAGAGTTATTCTTAAATTACTTGTGAAAAAGTTTGGTTTCGTACTTTCAAGATTCCACCGCCATTTTTTGAGCTAGACATTTCCAATTGGTTCCAAAAAATAGAGAAATGTTTTTTTCTATGTCGTGACGTCGTTGGCCTTTTCAATTCAAGTTTAGTTTAGGAGGAATTTAAAAAGTTTCTGACAAGTTAGAGAGATTTTATTTAGAAAAAGCATTTTTTTTGAAAAAGCAATGTTCTGAAACCAATCCGAAATTTCTAGCTTGAAAAATGACCGAGATATCTTGGAAGTATGAAACGCTATAGTCATAAAAAGAGATTTGGAGAAAAATGTGAAACAGGTTTACGAAATGAAAAACGAAGAAGGAAAGAAATACAATAATACTTCACCATAAGATGGCATTTTCAGTCGAAAAACCCAAAGTCTCCATAGTTTATCTGATATAGAGGCTAAGTTTCCCGAAGCAACTTTTTACGAGGAATCCAATGGCACTCTTAGAAATTCTTGAAAATATTTCTGAACCGAAATAAGTACCTGTTTTGGTTTCGAAAAACTTGAAATTAATTTGCATTGATATCCAGTATCAAATTAATGCACATTATTTTTCTTTAAACTAATCTAAATGGATTTGTTGATCGAAATTAATTTAAACCAATTTTCAATCAAAAATTCGTGCCAACCGATTTAACGAAAAATAATGTGCATCAATTTGGTATTGAAAATTAGTGTAAATTAATTTATAGACTCAGATTTCTTTGCAGTGCTGTAAAAAAAATTAATGTCTATTAATTTCTGTTTGTAAATTAATTTAAATCAATTTGTAATAAATAATTCATTCAAATTGATTTAGAAAACATTTGCTGAAATTAATTTCAAATCAAAGATTAATCTGAACGAATTTTTGTAAATAATTACAAAAAAAATTAATGCAAATTAATTTCAAGTTTTTCGAAACCAAAATAGGTACTTATTTCGGTTCAGAAATATTTTCAAGAATTTCTAAGAGTGCCATTGGATTCCTCGTAAAAAGTTGCTTCGGGAAACTTAGCCTCTAACTATATCAGTTATACTATGGTGACTTTGAGTTTTTTCTTTTCTGAAAAAAAATATTGAAATCTTCACCAACTATTTGAACTAATTTAGTCTCAAATTAGTTTACATTAATTTTTAACCGAAAATTAATGTAAACTAATTCCCATTTAAATTGGTTTAGATCTAAATTAGTTCCAACGGATTTTTAATTTAAAATTATTGTAAATTAATGCGTTTTCAAATCAATTCAAACCGTTCTAAAATGACAAATTCCTTTAAATTAATGCGGTAGGAAATCGACAACGATAAAGTCTGCAAAAATTAATTCAAATTAATTTTAAGCTGAAAATTGTTTTGAATTAATTTCTATCAGATTAGTGCAAATTGATTTATTACTAAATTGAGTTAAAGGAATTTGAAAAAACATTAATTCAAATTAATTTGCGTTTCAAATTAGTGTAGAGTTTTCGAATTAATGTACACTAATTCGAAGCTCGAAATTCGTGTACATTAATTTAATATGAGACTTTGTATAATGCGGTAACGAGGGAAATTAATTTTTTCACGAAAAAATGAGCTGAAATTAATGCCAGTATTTTCAAATTAATGCGCATTAATCTGAAAGTATATTTTTTTATTTTTTTTTCATTTATTCAAAGATTTAAATTGATGCGCATTAATTTTGAACGCCAAAAAGTTTTTTAAATTAATGTGAACGAATTTCCTTTCAAATTTGTTGAATTCCTTTGAATCTCGAAATTACTGGATTAATTCGAAAGTATTTAAAAGTTCCAATGGGAGGTTTTAGAGAATTATTCTATTTTCTGGTATTTTCAGTTTGCGGCAAATGCAACTTCTGCATCACGCCGAAATGATCCAATTTTAACAATACAATAAAAACAGAGTTATATGCCAGTAGAAACAATCAACGGATGTTAAAGGTTTTAATTTGAGAACCGTTTGTCATCTAATTCTTAAGTATCTTAGTGACGAATGGAATATTCGGTTGAGGAAAAAGTTCGTGCACCGTGTTAAAATAATGATTTTTTATATAGTTTTTTTTGTGCTTTTGATCTGGTTTTGTGGCTATTATGAAAATTTGTTGATTTTTGAAACGCTTGAACCATTTCTGTGCAGTTCGCGGTGCCACCGTACCTTCACCTTCAACGTCGCAAATTGCTTTGGCAGCTGCTTTTGCATCCAAATTCTTNAAACTAAAAAAAACAAAAAATTTACATAAAACCCACAAAACCAGAAAAAAAACAAAAAAAAAAAATATATAAAAAATCATTATTTTAACACGGCGCACGAACTTTTTCCTCAACCTAATACTTTTACCTCCACAAAAATAAGTTTTCTCAATAAATAGTCATTCTTTAAGAGATGTTCAGTGACTATTCGTCGCCATTTTTCTCAAGGACACTTCATATAAAAACAACCAACATTTTGTTATTTAATTGTTAACAAAGAACAGCTTTTAAAGTTATTACTTTTTTGTTTTATAGTGACATAGTGGAAAATCTAACTGGTCGGATACCAACTGCGTTTCATCTTCGGTACTTTACTCTGAAGAGAAATTCACATCAATGGTCTATAGTTTTCAGCACTGTCTATCCGATGTGCATAGCGAAAATATGATCCTCACTCTCACCATCAAAACTCTATATGTCGATATTGATTAAGGCAAATCGCCTGAGTGGCTCACTCTCATGGCTGGCTACTCACCCGTCATTTACTAAGGAAAGTTCGGACTCGTTATAGACAGTCGACGGTACTGAACAGTCAGTTGACTGAAAACAGGAACAGTGGTCATCAGGAAAGTCTGAGTAAAACTGGGTTGCATTTGAGAATGAGTATGCCGGCCAAAAACCTAAGTAGAAGTTTGTACCGAGACCGGAAACGAGCAGACTAGCATCATTTATGTATTGAATTATGTTCATCGATTGTAAAAAAGCCTGTGTGGTAGTTAAAACGAAAAGATCGATGAGCGACTGTGTTTGAGAGTTAAATAAATGCTTTGATTGAACAGTAGCCGTAATGTATTGGCTTGAATGAAAAACAGTCAGATCATCGTTAATCCTCACATTTGTTTTTTGACATAGACCTCTCAAGAACTGGAATAACACTGGACCCGTCCATCGGTAATCGTAGGTGAAAAAGTCCACGTTGCCATGATTAGTTGAATAACTGATCCAATTCAGCGACACAAAATCGCTGCTGCAATACTGATGAAATGTTGGATTGAAACTCATAATTTCGCTATAGCCAACTGATATTGTCTTACATGGACAGGGGTCCGCCACTTCTTTTGGGTGACCAGAATATTATTATTGGGTCCCAATATATTGTATTGGTGCATACCTACCTCTAATGAGAACGATAAATATCTAGCCAATGATACATTCGATGATTGTCTGGTGTGGCGACAATCCTGTTGGCTTGTTGTACCATTAGAATCATGTAGTTGTCAAGTTGGCATGAAAGTATATTCGTGTAAACATTCTGTTGGATTAGCAATTTTATTGAACTTGTATCAAGTTAACGGTAAAACACGTATTTCACCATTAGGTAAACGAAAAGCAAAAGGGCGTCCCAAGAAAGTTATCACAGCTTTAAATTTGTAAATAGGTAAATAGGTATAAATAAAACTGCAAAAGTATTGTTCATTTGTTTAATATTTCAATGAATATGTTATATTGTACATTATATTTTGTTGAGGAATAAAAATGTGAGATTCATGCTGAAAAATTTGGTATATATTGAAAACGTCAAAAGAAAAATGTCGAATAACAGACGTCAGCGGAGAAAAGAATCGAAGAAAAAAAAATCGATGAAAAATATGTCAGAAGAATGGATAATGATGAGCAAAAAGGTATTTTATTTCATTTTATTCTACAAAAAGAAAAAAAAGATGTATTGATAATTAAAGTAAACTATAAAAAAGTAATAAACCGAAGCGACGAAATGGATGAAGATTTTTTTGTGCCCAGTCCGGGTACAAAAAAATCTTTTTACATTTTTGGTGCCCGGTTTGTGTGCGAGAAAATTTAATAGTAGAACTAGAGATGAACATACGTTATTCTGACAAATATCGCTTTGACATACGTCTCTATGTTTGTAATATATGTATGTAAGCATGCTATCGGTTTAATTTTGGTTATTATATTCTAACAGACCAGTAAAATTAGAAACTTTCCAGAAACGACTCTAAAGACCAAGAAAAGTAGGAAATGTGTTGTCTGATGTTTAGCTGTTCTACTCACATATTCACTCTGTTCTTTCTATTTCTGCTACTATCTCAGTAAATAAAGGATGATAATAAGCTGAAATCTTTCTCATTATTATTCTTAATCTAATTAAAAGCGGACACATATCTATCTCCGAGTATAAAAGTCTAAAAGGATTTTTTTGTACCCGTACCGGGTACAAAAAATCTTAAACGGGCACAGATCTGTCTTAATTCCGGGTACAAATAAAGTTAAAGCTCAACGAAATATATAGAAGACCATGAAACAACGCTGTGAAAAAAGACGTCTCTATTTTTCTTTTTCTGTTCTATATATATATCTTGCACATTGAACAAAACTCTTGTCTCTTCTGGTCAGCTGAGAAAGAATGTAAAATGTAAGAAATTATAAATGCTTTTCTTACATTTCCTATCTTTGCTCGATATCTATTCTACAATCTTCGCTCACACAATAACTTATTGAGAACAGTCTACTAGCTAATCAACGAAATTCTAATGAACAATAGAAAATCAAATCAAATCAATATTGTTTAATAACGACATCTTAAAATTTTCGATGTTTTGTATGATCGACATTTTTTTTCTTCGACCAAAGTTGTTTTGGCATTTATTTTCCGACACTTTTTCCTTCGACATTTTTTCTTTCGACGTTTTCATATCTATTCAAAAACTTGGTGATCAAAAGTATCCTTTTTTGATGATCAAAAAAATTGATACCCTTAAATATGTATCAGATGGTAAAATAATAAATTTAATGTCAAATAATGTATCAAAAACATTTCGTCTGGTTCATTAAATCTATTTTTTTATTTATTGGTCCAATCCAAATTACCTTTATTATATGGATCTTGTGGATGAAAAATGATAAAATTACTTTAGTAGCTATTGTATTTATCATGTTACGTATGATTTCTGCTAAATTAACGCAAATACTTTGGTGAATTTTATTTGAGTATAGTAGTTATGGATGGCAGACAAAATAGGAGCAGCAGAAATTGTTGATTGTACGTCTGCATGATTTTATTTATTCTATCGTAGTGTATCAAAACTAAAACAAACAGATCGACGACTACAATTAATGAATGAAGTTTTTAAATCTATTCGATTAATTAAAATGTATACATGGTAAGGAAGAAGCTTTGTTATATTCGAGTAATAATTAAATAGTCTAGACTATTTGACTTCTACACTACCCATAAACTCTATCAGATACAACACTTTCATAGTTGATATACGGAACAAAAAACATTTCTAAAAGAATTCTAAAGAAATTCACTCAGAAGTAAAAAGTAATTTATTTTTGCATCTTACATATCGATAGCACAATGACAGCGCAAAATACTCATATCGTTCACCTGTAAATATGTTGCATACGTAGATTTTTTCTTTTTCTCTCGAAGCACACTCAAATAAATTTGCTTTTATTGAAAAGAAATCAAGTACAATCGTCTAACTGTTTCGCAGTTCCTTTTATGACTTATTTCTTTATTTGACTAACATATATTTCTTGGGAAAAAACCAAGTAATATACAAAGCTCTGCATCTTTCGAACTGTATATTTTAAAAATTCGAATGGCGACAGCAAAAACAGACGGAACTTACTCTTTTCTGACGGGTAGTACAGTGGAAGGTCAAACATATGCGCGTCATTTGGCTAATCAAAATATTCAAGATATTGATATTCTGATCCATAAAGGTACAATACAATCAGAAGAAAGTCTAATTTCGACGTCAGTTCCCGGTTTTCTCCAAATAAAGCGTACGCCAGATGTGGAAGCCAGTGGTAGTACAAAGTTTACATGGGAAAGTAATTCCAGTAGTATCAGTTGTCTCAATGGGTTCCATCTCAAAACCGAACATTGCACAACTGAAACATCGTTTGGTGCACCACTAGCACAAGTAACAATGAGAGGTGATACGTCACGCGATGCATCAGGCGCTTCTGCTGAGCAAACACTTAATTACCGCACAATCGAACTCGACAAACAGTTCCAAGAAGCTTTATTAAATACAGCAAAACAACATGATTTACTAAATTTTGATACGATAAAAGTAAACTATGTATTGTTTTGCCGTGGTGTATCCAATGCGATATCTCAGTATGCTTTACCATTATTTTGCACACCACATCATAAAGAAATGTTTGATGAGCAGAATATAAATGTGCAAACATTTCGAGATTTATTCACGTTGATCGGACCAGCTTATGACTATGATTTGCCGCAGGTAACTCGAGTGCGAATTACGGCTCTACTTGATTTTTATGCTAAATACGAACATGTTGGAAATCCAAAGAATATCATCGATATGGCAGACTATTACAAATCATGCGCGCCAGTAAACGCTGACTTTGTTTCCGCTCTACAACTGAAATTTTGGCCTCGTGACATTCAGCCGTTTCTTAATCGAATAAGAATAAACCGTCCACGGATACACCAGATGATAATGACTAAAACATCGATGCATGTTATTTCAAAATGGTCAACGAAAACACCGTCATGTGATCGAGAACTCGAATTTCGTTATTCTTTCTCAGCAGTTGAGCTCCTTCTTGCCCAACAAAGGTCTAATAATGAACAAGTTTTAAACGGAATTGCACGAAGTATTTATTTTAAACATTTGAAAGGCAAGCAAAACGTTATACCGTCATATTTTATTAAAACAACAATATTGTGGATGTGCGAAACGATGGAGTTGAATGAGGATTCTCCACTGACTCTCGGTCACAAATGGCTGCAATATGCTGGAGAACTGCTGAGAAGGCATGAATGTCCTCACTATTTCATTGCTAATCTTAATATACTTGAGCCATATTCACATGAACTATTAGACAGAGCAAGGAAAATCCTTCAAAATGACGTCAAATTTGATAAGCAGTTAGAAATCGACATATTTACAGCCTCAGGTCAAAAACAATATCGAGATAAATATAATCGAAACATTGCATATTTTCTCAGTAATCTAAAAGCGTCTGATCTCAAGAATGCTCTCCGCGAATATCGTCAATTCAAACATAGTTGGCTTAGTCTATCAGATTCAAATCATCTCATAATAGACGATGATGAAGTAGATATCGGCGAAACCATGAGTATTTTAAATATTTTGCGCGCGTTGGATGGACAAGAAAATGAGAATTGGCAAACATTTCGCGAAATATTCTTAAATCGAAAGGCTTCTCAACCTCCCATATGGGGTGAAACAGTAAATAAAGACAATGCATTTGGTTTTGCTGAATCTCTGATGAGTATGAGTATCATTCTAACAATGATGAACGACCACATTACAAGCTCAAATTTCCTGGCCCAAGGCGCCGTGCGTAATCCACAAGACTTTGAGAATTATCTAAACGTAATTCACAGCTATCTGGATCCAAAAAATCTCTCCACTAGTTTCCAATCAACATACGCCTATTTCTATGATCAACAGGTATCTGCATTTGAACATAGACGTTTGATAGATAATCATCCACTTGGACCACCGATGACAAGTACAAACAACGAGCAAAAAGGTTTTTATGCAATGCTGATGGAGTTGTGTGAAAATGCTCCCAATGAGAATATGACACTGAGAGAATTATACCAGTGGAAAATACAGAATAATATAGACGATGATGAGATGCTGGCAATTGCAATTCAAATGTCTCTAGATGAAGCGAACAAAAAACAATGATAATATTGTTTAAAATACATTTAGTTCACTGCTCAAACTAACTGCTCGACTTGTGATACACAGGGGGCATTTTTCGCTTAGCCAGGATGCAACCGATCAACAGACTAGCCGGTTGATCGGCTCTTTTTCTAAAAAGTTTAACCAGTAAGCGACCGGTACTCGGCTTTTTTGTGAACTCGTCTGGAATAGCAAAAAATACGAATATTTCAAACAGAATAATGAACGAATCGGTATTGTGCCATATAAAAACGCGTAAATCTCTGACAATACGTGTTTCCGAAATATAAATCGCTAAAATTAAGATCCCACGTCTTGCAGAAAGTTTATATCTGCACAAGATGTGTTAAGCTTCTTGATCTCAAATAATGTTCAACAATTCTTGTTCAGGGAAAAAAATACGTAACTTTCGATGCTCTATCTAGCCACGAGGAACATCACGCTCCAGATTCTCTCGTAGTCTCGGGCTATTCGGCTAGAAAAGTCTGAAAAACGCTAAAATTCCCAACTTATTGTCGAGGAAAAACCGCGTTCGGAACAAGGGGGGGAAAGCTGAGTTTTTTGAGATTAAATCAGTTTTACATCAAAAACCTCAAAAACCTCAATTTTCAATCAAATTTACCGAAAATATCGATTTTTACTCAAATTAATCAAAAAATAAAGATTTTTTTCACATAACCATATTTTATTTCCAGCGTAAACTACCAGTAATAACCTCAGAAATAGACACGAATGTAGCGGAGACATGGTAATGCTACTTATTTCTTGCTTCTTTGATTTAAAAAAATTTAAGATTAATATTATGTGAAGGAAAATGAACGAATGATATATGAAATAATGATTACATACACGTGGTTCGAGTGTCTGAGAAGAAATGCTATAGTAATGCCAGGCAGCAGATTAGTCGTTTGTTCGTCTTCTTTCTTTCGTCCTTCTTCTATTG
>CAJNOQ010008143.1:0-11491 GCA_905250885.1 Didymodactylos carnosus
AGTATGACTTTCATAGTTTCGCAGTATGACTTTCACAGTTTCATACTATCACAGTATCACAGTATGACTCTCACAGTATCACAGTATGACTTTCATAGTTTCGCAGTATGACTTTCACAGTTTCATACTATCACAGTATCACAGTATGACTCTCACAGTATCACAGTATGACTTTCATAGTTTCGCAGTATGACTTTCACAGTTTCATACTATCACAGTATCACAGTATGACTCTCACAGTATCACAGTATGACTTTCATAGTTTCGCAGTATGACTTTCACAGTTTCATAGTATGAGTTTCATAGTTTCACAGTATGACTTTCACAGTTTCATAGTATGAGTTTCATAGTTTCACAGTATGACTTTCATAGCTTCACAGTGTCATCGTATCAAGACAAGCTTTATAGTTTCATATTCTATTCATCTAAGAAGAAGTAGTGCAACGCTGTCCTGTAACTCACTCTCATGCTGCCAAAAAGAAGACAGTGTTACTTCAAATCGATTTATAATAATTTTGGTTTATTCGAGTTTGAACTACACCTATTGATTACTACACTTTCTATTCGAATCCGTTCCCTAATTGAGGATTAGTCTGGACAGTTTAACCGTTAGTTTCCCTCTATTTTATTTTTGACAAAATGAACTTGATTTGATGAATAGAATAGAAGGTCAGCTGAACTTGCACTCTGAAGGATAGTCAGTGTAGAGACATATCCCGATCGGGATCCAATGGGGATATATTATTTTATAACAAAATTTTTTTAATATATAGTTTGAGGGGATGTGGTTTGAAATTATATTCCGATTAGGGTATAATTCGATATCCAGATTGAGATATCAAAAAAATCTGTATCCCAATCAGAATATCAAAGATCTGTATGTTTTGGAGGTGATCGCGATAATAATAATTGATTATTTTTTGTATTGGATTTATATACAAGTGACATAAGAACGAATAATTACGGTAAACAAATTTTTACGGGTTAATGCAATTTCTTACTTTCACATTAACATGTTTTTCATCCAATCTAATTAGTTTGAAAGGAGTGTCGGCGTGCCAGCAGAATGAGTATAAATGTCGCACAGGCTGAAATGATGACATTCTTTTGGTATCTTCAAAAATTTTAGTTTCATGACTGATCAGCGGTCTCTATCCCCACTTCAGCATTTAAAGCCTTTTGTACTAGAGGTTGAAGCTTTCAGTGGACCATATGGAAAATGAATTTTTACAGCAAACGTGCGTCCTACCTACTTTTATTTGAAGCATTCTGCCTCAAACATCTCACAGGATAGACGCCCCTACGACTATTACGCATTTTAAAAGATACAGCAAGTTGTGATTCACTTATAAAAAACATAATGTAATTTATCTGCACGAATGAATAGCTAGAAAATTCTCCGTTAAGTACAAAGCATGTACACTTATATATTGCCTACGCATCAGAAAAGAAATGTATGTTTCAATAAGCCTCTAGCATTCAGGTACAGATATACATATATCGAAGATATACATATATCGAAGATATATCTCTATTGACATTTGCTTCACATCTGTCGTATTCTGTCTCTCTACAGAAAAGAGCAGCAAGAGAAATATTTGGTGTAATCAATCGCTCATAACTCACTCATTTTTTGACCAAATTAAATAATACTTTGAGCATTAGCTTCGCAAAACTTTTTTCTACTCACCAATGTGATTTATCTATATTTAATTTCTGTCGGGTACAACGTCTGTGTTTGTTTCGTAATATAATTTGTGGTAAAGCTCTACAATATTGTTGCGCATTAGTTCCTACTCTACCTGTTACTACTTATCACGTTGGAAGTTGTACTCGCACTGATATTTCTATACTTAGACGAGAACGGGCAGGTTTTTTACAAAATTTTTTCCCAGAAAGTTTGAGTCTATGGAATGCTCTTGATGTCTCCGCTCGATCTATAGTTAATCGACAACGATTCAAATTAGACTTAATGTATAAGGCTGGTTCAAGACTCCATTTGCCTATTGTATTAAGTAGACGACTTGAAGTCCACTGTACCAAATGCGTACTAGGATTCAGTCAATTAAACTTTGATCTACTTACCCTTGCGTGTATTCAGCCTTCCTTGTGCATTTGCAACAAAGCAAATGAAACTATCTATACTTCCTTGATTGCGAGATAAATAATGCTCAGCGTTCAGTTTTTGCTACAAATCATAATAACTGTTCTTCAAACAGACGCAGTTATAATTGATCAAATTTTGCTTCAAGCTGCTATTGTAAGATGTCTATCTAGGGATGTCGTTATTATTATATATAATGCCATGCTAAATTATATTGCTGATACGAAACGTTTTATTCAGTCTTGATGCCGTTGCATCATATTTTCTATCCGCTATGCAAAGGTCAGACAGACAGCAGTTCTTTTTTTCTCTCTATTAATTGTTCCCTCTCATAATGATATTATTGACATCGATCATTTCCTCTAGTACTTGTACACGTCTATCTCATTTGTTTTACCTTCATCTTATTCTACTTTTTTCTTTTCCTCTTCATCTTTTATTGTAGTGTATTAGAGTCTGTGGCATATATGGTTACCGTTTGCCACTTTACTAATGTAGAAAGTAAATGATTTAAAAAAAATGTGGAAAAGTACAAGACTTCCACAGTGGAATCCTGCAAATGACTCGCTTAAAGTAAACATGCAGGATGTTTGAACGGGAAAGAAACAGGTTGACTTTAATCGAGTCCTTTGCAGGGTTCCACTGTGGAAGTCTTGTACTTTTTCACATTTGTGAGTAGAAAAAAGTTTTGCGAAGCTAATGCTCAAAGTATTATTTAATTTGGTCAAAAAATGAGTGAGGACGAAATAGAAAAAGACGATAGGTGTGGAAACGATTACATCTTATTCTTAGCAATAAAAAGTTAACTGCCTATTTCCCCGATCAGAATATAAGTTCGACTAAAATTTGTTACAAAATTTTGTACGAAGAAATAGTTGCCGCTTGCTTGACAGACTTTTAATCAAACACACCCGAATTCGATATAGTTTTACAAACTCTTTCTAATGGTAACGTCATTTTTCCCTTAATCATTTCTACGACGAAATTTTGTGTCTTATGTTCAGACCGGGATATTAATTCTTTTCTATATATATGCGTTTATTCACTCATTTTTCAACAATCATTTCGACTAAGATTTTTTATGATGCTGTAGCACCTTTGGTTTTAAAAATTATACGAAGACTTTTTCTGGTAACATGTGTAGCTCTATTAATACTTTGTGTACTGTTTACAGTTAATCCATCGTTCTTTCGATTTAAAGAAATAATCAGTAGGATTCCCTTCGCTTGTAAAACAAATATCAACTACACACCACCACAATATCCGCCTTTTTTACCGATACCAAGGTGAACATAAGGTGAACATTTTCGGTCTTCAATACACGCCGATGGGGAAGGTATGAACCCCACACCTTTGACCAAATTTTGCCAGTTTGAGGAGAATACTCTGTTTTAAATACGTTAAATATGAACGTCGCGATCTGAAATCTTTTTTGAAAATTCGTCTTTTTGATAACTACTTTTGGTTTAAACAGGTTTATTCTGAATAATAACAAATCAGGCTAGCCCATTTCATGTTTTGTAGATGTTATGAGTAGAATACAAAAAAAATACGACAAAAATCTTTTTAGTTTTTTCCTCTAACTACTTCTATCGCAAGCTACCGACAGAAAATGACTGGGGCTTAACATTTTGGTGAAACAACACTAATGATATTTCCTTTCAGCTATGTAACACAAAAATACATTACAGTTTAGAAAGTGCTTCAGTCTGGCTTCGGTACAGATTATGATAGATTTTCAACTGCGACACCACTTACATACCCTTCCAACGTCGTTAACCTTCTTTTTCTTTGGTATGACATTCTGGCCTCCCACTCCGCATCTTTTTCCTCTTTTTTTCCATAAAGTCTCTTTTTGGGGAAAAATCCTCTTTTTTCACGAACACAGTACCTATTGACGAACAAATTCGTTATTGTTGGTTCATCCAGTGGTTCAAGCAACACGTGTTTTTACTCTTGACTTCTACTACCCGTCGTTAAGCTCGGGTTCTTCGATCAAGTAAGACTAGAAAGTCTCTCACGAACCTAGATTAAACAAAGTGCCAATCCAATCTATGTAGTATATTTAAAAGTAATGATAAAAATACATATGCAGGAATAACATGAAGTAAGGAGAGTAAAATTTCTGTTGTTTTCGTTTGCTTTCTCATTTTGCTTTGCGCATGTTATGAAGGATGTAAAATATATGTGAACAATATTGAATTTCATTTCACGCTGTTTCCTTCACCATTGAACGCATACCATAGATAATGTGTTATGCGTTACAAAATTCTCTGCAAACTGAGGTGGTCAGAATATCCAGACTGATCTAGCGGTCAGGTTTTCCAGAAGCCGTATTAACAAGTTTTCTCGTAAAAAGGCGATAGAAAAAGCTTCGAGTGATTGAAAGCAGTATTCTCATTTGTTCCAGCTTTTACTGAAAAATCAAAAAGAAAGGAGTTCTTATGATTAGGACATGCTCTACCGTATAAATAATACCCAAACGCTTCGTTTGCATATGTTTATTGACTGACACCACCAGTCTAGATATTCTGAGTAGGTCACAATGCGGACACGCAAAAGAAGCGTTCGAGTACCGAAGATACCAGCAGAGCACTTCTTTAGTCGTATTTTCTCCCTGAACAAAAATTATACATTTCCCTATAGCTAGTTTGAATGTCTCGACTGGTCGAGCCAGTCACCAAAGATATACAAAAGAAGCATTGGTGTACGAAAAACAGATTATATAATGTATAATCTTTATCGAAAATAGCCAAAAGGTATCCACAGTTTGAGAATCATTTTGATAAAAGATTATATAAATTGGTTATAGAGGAAGCTCCTACTGTTTCATGTTCACACTACCAACGATATAACTCGGTTCACTTTTTGTCGACGTAAGGTAAACGAAGGTTGCAGAATATGAGAAATTGAAAGATACTTATAGGTGTTTACTACTGCTCATTAATTTCGCTATATAAAATTTTGTGGATAGGAACAAAAGGTAGAAGTCAAATAGAAATATCTTCTACAACCGCTCAACCGTGTTGACAATCGATGCCAGAGCTGTAATAATATGGTACATTAACTCAGGTATAAAACAAATAAAGTAATAAGCGAATTATCGGAACAGCCTCCAAGACATCTCTTCATTGTTTCTCTTTCTGATTTGATCATTCCCATATGTAACGGTTGCTTTCTCTAATTTTATTTTCACAAATAAAAGAGCATCGAGTGTCTATCCCGAAAACGACGAAATGTCGTAATCAAACAGCACAATATGGGCTTGTAACCAAGTATCCTATGCAACAGTAGGAGAAATACGAAAAGAGAAATACGAAAGTGAAACTGTTTCTTATGCTCGTTTGATCAATTTAATAGTAGTTATTCACTGGGTATTTTTCTCACATATAAACTACTCTGGAAACCAAGCAACGCGATGAAATACAAACAGATGCATTCTCTTTTTGAGTGTCACTGACAACAAAAGGTTCGAAAGTAATATATATATATATATATATATAGCGGCTGTAGTAGTCCAATACGTATTATTACTTCATTTCATAGGGTAAAAAATTTAAACAAGCGCGAATCAGTATGGCTTGTTCAACGATATTATTAGCATTAATAGTTTTTCTTGGTAAGTAAATATAGCATTTCCTACCTAGAACTTTTACTGGTAGCTAATTATGCTTATCCATTGCTTGTAAACAACTTTACTAAAAGCACCTAAAATATTCCCGAATCAAAATGGGATTTGTAATCTGCGAATGAAACTGCAATATAAAATTACTCTACTCGCGAGAATGCATTCTCCTCTAGTCCTTAAAGTGAATGCGTATAGATGCCATGTTTTGTAGTGCACTATTGTCTGTAAAAAAAAGAATACGCTAGTCTATTTTTGAATAGCTTTGGTCAGAGAACAGGCAGTATTATTTCCCAAATACAGCAATAAGAGAATTTTGAACTGTAGAAAATAATAGTGCGAATGCATGATTATACTCCAAGTATTGAAGAGAGCAAGATCTGGAATTATTAAATTTTAGACGCATGTTGTAGAAAACCTAATCATGATCTATTTTTCTGTTAAAATATAGGAATAGCGCCATTATGTGATTCGCTTTCCTGCTACCAATGTGGCTCCAGTACCACTGCATATCTCTGTTCAGGGTCAGACAGTGGTACGTCAACTGATGTTGGTGCCACCGGATCATACTCATGTTATGTAAGTAGAATGGCTGAACATTTCTTCTACGAACAGTTGTCCATATACATTTAGAAATCAGTTGGGACATATCTCGGCTACACAGTTACATATAAATATGGAACATCCGGAACCTGTTCAAGCGCGTCTACTAGTGAGACTTATAATAGTATTACTGTAACTACTTACTGTTGCACCACTGACAACTGTAACGGCGCAGAATCATTGAATTTTCAAAAGAGAACAGCATTTGTGTTGGTTATTGGTCTAGCATTAGTCAAAAAATTCGCGGACTCTTGATAAACGAAGACTTGCAAAACCGACGTTATGTTTTACTCGAGTGAACCTTTAATCTTGATTAACTAGATAACTTATTATACAAATACTGTTTTTTATTTTTCATTTTTATTGCTTGTATTATTCTCTTACTTTAGATACTAATTTAATTTACTTACAATGAAGTTGTTTCAAAAATATACTCATTTTGTGACACTATAGCATAACACAAGCAAATATCCGAAAAATAACCTCAGATGTGTCATCTACGACATCTCTACTTTCAAATTATCTTTCCCCGAAATCTGTACTATCAGAGGCAACCGAGAACGAGTGTCTGACTCGAACACTTCATTGTTCAAAATAGATTCAAAATCCCACATTGAAAGAGGAACAGTTCTTCTATCTTTCTAAGCAAAAATAAAACGGAAAAAATCATCCGAGTTCAGATTAAAAGTTTTAGTGTCAAAAATCGAAACATTTGAAATATTCTCAGGGTAATCTGCAAACAGAAATACAATATGGCCACTTGTTGGGACACTCCAAAGAGTGTCGCATTCTTGAGCGCTTTTCTTGCTTTTGTGTAAGTGCTCCGCTGGATTCCTAAAGAGTGAAACTTTGTATCGAGGGAAATTGCTCGATATTTGAAAAATCTCCGCTTGCGAACGTATGCGAACGCACGGACAGTTATGGACATAAGCGCTGGCAGCATGAAACTAATATGTACAAGCCACTGGGATCATCTAGAATATTGTAGAAGATCATAGAGAGTTCTAGAAGAAGACTGGTGAGAGAAGATTTAAGATAATAGTTTTTTACTACGATCGATTTGTAAGCGAAATATCGTTATATATTAATAGCATGCTGTGACCAGGTCAAACGGAGGAGTTATCCTTTAGACCGAAGATGTACGCTGATAATCTTGTTCTTTAGAGTTTTTGCACATATTTCAACAACACACATATTCAAACGAACGTAAAGGCAACGAGAAACCTGATATATCAATTAACGCTTTGCGATTTTTGATACTAAAACTTTTAATTTGAACTCGGATGAACTTTGCTTAGAAGGATAGAAGAACTGTTCCTCTTTCAATGTGGGATTTTGAATCTATTTTGAACAAGCCGCCTTGATCTTTTTCTGGAGACGAACAACAGGTGCTCCAAATCGCCTAAAGTTTTTTTGTCCACTGAGAAACACGGTTTTATTCTCTGTAAACAGGGCTTTTATTGCTGAGAAGCCGTCGCCATTCTTGGCCTGTGTTCTATTGTTGCAGCTACTCAAATCACTATCTGGACGTCCTTCACAAACTATTCCTTACAAGAAAAATCAAAAATAGAATTCTTTTTCCGCACAAATAAAAAGAATGCACTGAAGGTAGGGTAGGTATGCACCAGTATCAGTATTCGTACCAAAATATTGAACCGATTCATACAAATAAGATTATTAAGAAAAGTAGTTTATAAAAATTCAAAAAAGAGCACATTGTTTTCTTCTTTCATGTTGTACCAGATCTAAAATACATACGTTTGTTTTCCAGGGATGTGGTCGAAAAAGAAAAGAAGAAGAAAGTGACTAAATTTCTAACTACATTACAACAGACATAACCCAAAAGAATACTTTTTCTTTCAGCAGATCAGAACGAAATAAACAGCATCTTGCGCGAAAATGTTTTGATGTGTTCGGTATGTGGCCTATATACTTCTGAGTTTTAATAGAAAATCGAAATGAAATACAAAATAGTTATCTTTTTGTATTTTTTAAAGGAGAATTTTCGTAATACTTCTAGTAAAAATTCATATCTCGGTGAGAAAACATTTTCAGGGTCCAAAGACTTAAGCGTCTATACAGTTTTGTCCGTTGGATTGAATGAGCACAGTTAAAAAACAGAAAATGTTTTCTCACCGAGATATGAATTTTTACTAGAAGTATTACGAAAATTCTCCTTTAAAAAATACAAAAAGATAACTATTTTGTATTTCGTTTCGATTTTCTATTAAAACTCAGAAGTATATATGAGCCAAATGAGCGAAAAAACGCTCGTTTTGTCAAGTTAAAACTAAAATTCACTGGGAAAAACAATAAAAAGTCGAACTATCAATTTTGTTGATACAGAACGTTGTCCATTTCACTCCTTCTGGCCTAACACAATGACTGTATGGCATGAGCACTTTCTATTTTAGGCAAATAAACTGCAATAAATTTGCAACATTTTAGTGAAGCGTTCAACCTTGCAGGTGTCTTTGTTCCGGAGAAATACAATCATAATTTGATATGAGTGATGTATGATCAGTTTTGTCACTCAATGTATATGTATGCAAACAACACTCGTATTCACTGTGCGTTGTTATATTTTCAAAGGTAAAATTTTGAGAATAATATAAGTATGCACTTTAATCTTTTTCTTTCTGCTAACAAACATTGTGATACTATTTTATTGAAATCGAGTTGTTTCGTGCATTGTATACTGTGCCCAATATCATAATAACGAAAGAAACTGTTCCTAGAGGAAAACACGTAATATTGTTCTTATGGTCGTAATATGAAAAAAGCGCCTCTGAAAAGTAAATAAAAATGAACCTTTTGCTTGTACAGAAAATGTTTAGCCAAAAATATCTTTAATGGAAAGCTCAGAATTCAGGGATATTTCTGACAAAGTCTGGTTTAGTTGACTTACGCTCCGTTGAATTTATATGCCATTTTTACATAGAGACGACGGATTTTGTTGAATCATTTGTCAAATTGTTTTCAAATGAAAAGATATAAAATGGATAAGTAAAAATACACCTGTTTTGTACAGAAAAATGTGCTGATTCTGATGGTGAAATGTGCTTTTGAAGATGCTTTTTAGTTTTAAAGTTACAGCGTTTTATTATATCTAACTGACTTTAAGCACCTCAATGAGAGAATAAACTCAGTTTTTTCTGAACCCAATGAACTTTGAAAAATTCTAACGCCAGATTCTTATGTGCTAGTGTCACGGTTTTCCAACCATATATTAACCCCAACCTTCACCCTCAAACCAAAAGCTTTACGCCGGTATTTAACAGAAAGAATCTTAGTTGCGTCTGACCCAAAAGTCCTCCATAGGGCTGTCTGTTTACTTATTAGTCGGTGTTACTTTACCAAGTAAAGTAACAAGAATTTGTTACTTGTTACTAGGAATTAGTAACAACAGATGCTAGTTTGTTGCTTTGTTACTTTTGGTAAAGTAACAAAACACAAGTTTTTTTGTTTGCTCATAAAAAGTTTGAAAAAGGTTTTGTGAGGGTGAAATAATTGAATTTCATTAGATGTCTTATAAGTTATGACTCTTCCCTTAGCAGTGATGTATAGCTAACAAATATTTCAGATACTTCTTTATCAGACGTTCCACCACCGTTTAGCAAGTATTTCACCCTCACCCTCACAAAACCTTACTTAAGGAGTCGACTGGCAAGAAATATCTGCTAAAAGATTGTTCCTTGTTACTTTACCAAAAGTAACATCTACTTCTAAATGATTAATACTAACCCAATTCAGTTCATATTTAATGCTGTGTACCACTTTATTGTGAATAGATTTTGAATCAGTTTTCCATTCGCACCAAGCGTCATATCTAATATGCCCTGCTCTCACAATTGACCAAATCTTTCTCTTACTCCTGTGTTATCTTCGGTTGCTTTGTCTACAGTAGTCATATTATTCTCTCCCTTTTTTTTCGTTTCGTATATTTGTTTATTTATATTTGTTATTCTTCTTTTTTCCCATTTTTCTCTTCGTTCATTACTGCGTATTCATCCTATAGAGTATTGAAAACGCTTATAATCTGTCAAGAGTACGCGCTAGTGTTTTCTTTTCCTTAAATAAATAAATAAAAGTTTAAACCAAATATACGGTATTCATGACAGAATTGTGTATAGCACACAATGGTTGGGGAGAGAAGAAAAAGAGTTATGAAAAGAATGAATAGTGTTATAACGTTCGATGCAAAAGTCTTGCACTAAATATCAAACATTATTTCTGCATGTTTCCAATGTGCTAAAGAGTTAATTACTTTTTCATTCGGAAGATCAAAATCTGATCTTCAAAAAAACATAGAAAACAAAATTTTTGGGATTGACTTTGAAGAAGAAAAAAGTTCGATATCAAACTTCGCCAAAAAAGCTCGTGCAACGTACATTTTTTCAACTCTAATTTTTTCACTCTCTCGTGTGAGTAAAGGTGAGATCTAATGTGAGTTGGTAGAGAATTATCCAGAAAATGTGTCTTGAAAAAGAAGGAAAATCGTTCAGTATCTGCAAATTATTAATTAAGTCTATTCCATCGTATGTCAATAGTATATAAGAATTTTTCTTTTCCAGTGGGTAGAGATGCGCACGGGTACCATATTCGTGCCGGTATCCGACCCGAAAATTTTGTACCCGTACCCAACCTGTATCCGACTTATGCCTAAAAGTTATCTCCTTTTTGTTTTCCCGCTAAAAACTTTTGTTTTTCGGCTGAAGATGTCAAATTAGCATCACGTTCTCAGGTAATTCTTTTTTAAATCTTCATGTATTTTAGCTAAATTTCTGTATTTTTTCACTAAAGTTTTGTGAGTTTTCCACTAAAACTTTCCCGGTTTTCGGTAAATTAAAAAAAATAGAACCCGTATCCGACAACTTCGTACCCGTACCTGACTTTCGGCGCGAATAAGGATCGGGTTGCATCTCTACCAGTGGATTACTTATGATTATAGAGAAAAAAGCAAAGAGAAAATAGGAAAAGTGTATCATAGAGAAGAGTTTGTATTTAAAATTTTTATCTATGAGCCACTAAGCGGCTTGTTCACGCGTTACACTGTAACGTTTTTGACGCATTAAAATCCGCTTTTCTCAAAAACGAAATGAGCTAGAGAATTCGTTCTTGCGCCATTCGACGCAGCTTGAGCTCCTCTATTTCCCATA
>CAJNOQ010008144.1:0-11491 GCA_905250885.1 Didymodactylos carnosus
GAAACGTCTGGCTATTTTTATAAAAAATTTACGAATAAAAAGCAATTTAATCATTTTTATTAAAATATTTTTAAATATTAGTTCTATATTCGTATTCCCATATTCAGAAATGACTTTTATATCGAAGGATAAACCTCGCGAGCCGAACGATATGTTTGACAGATATATGATTATTTACGCATTTAAAACATCAAACAATACTAATACAATGCACACACAAGAGACCCTCCTAGATTTGTATTTCAACCTTCAAATTTCAGTGTTATTATAAAAGCTTTTTTTTCTGATAATAAAAAATTAAAAAACAAATCAAAAACTCGTACGCAGAAAACCAGCTTCCAGGCTACGTGTCTTCTTACCTGTTAATGGTAAAATTTCTGAATTCTCCTCTTATTCCTTTATTATGTTACTACCCACCCCCAGAATAAAACGCCGTGGTTTTCTAAAATGTCCCGATAATCTGCAGCTTTTTCATTGTCCTTCAAATGTGGGTGGTTGTCTAGTTTGCGCCAAGTCGTCAGTGACCTACTATTCTGTCTCGTGAAACATTGACGTGGGTTGGCTGTCTACTTTGGGTGAAGATTTATCCAGTTACAACCTTAGCTCTGGTATGTTGTTAACTGATGACGTAGATGAGGTTTTCTCGCGAACGCTTGAAATCGTATCTTTTCCATTTGTACAAGCGCTTAATCCAGTTGGCTCTCCAAATGTAGCCCACATTGGGCAATTTCGGC
Organism: Didymodactylos carnosus; assembly: GCA_905250885.1. Classification (NCBI taxonomy): domain Eukaryota; kingdom Metazoa; phylum Rotifera; class Eurotatoria; order Philodinida; family Philodinidae; genus Didymodactylos; species Didymodactylos carnosus. Next base: position 735 of record CAJNOQ010008144.1, read on the forward strand.
TAGACACGTGGACATGTGCCAGAAAAGTGGTATGAAAGTCTCTGAACACCCCTTGCTTGTTCAGTCAGGGATTGATCAAATTTTCTTGCTCTCCCTTGCAACTTGTTCACTTCGTTTATTTGTAATTACACAAGTTTTTCGGCTAAAAAACTGATTTCATTCTCCTTTCCCGAGGCACCTTTGAAACGTGGCTTCACTAGGCATACTCTATAATTCCAGTTTACAACGCCTCTGCAGTTTTCCAGATGGGTGTGCGATTCAATATCCATTGCACAAAACAGGAAAACTTTGACTGGAATAAAACTCAAACAGTTATTTCCTAAACCTCTGAGAGCTTTTTAGTAAACCGTATAGGTTTTCAATGATTATAAACCCTTAGAGTTTAAAACGACTTCTTCAGGTAGTCGTTCCCAAAACCTTTCGATGATTTATAATTATAAAAAACCGTTGAGGGTTTAGTAAACACCGCTAAACGTTTAGGAAAATTCCTTTGAGATTTTAACAAGAGCTAAAAAAACTTGAGAGTCCTTTCAGATAAAACAGAAAGTTTTTCTCAACTCAGTCTGACATGAGACACCATTATTGGCAAGCGTACTAAACCCTGTTAAAAAGCCCTTAAGCGTTTAAGCTCAACGATCTTTCGAAAAACCCTCTCAGGATTTTTAAAGGGTTTTAGTTTCCTTACTAAACCTTTTAAGGCTTAGTAAACGACGCTTCTTTTTAGAGTCTGCACGGCTACTTATGTTCCCATTGACTTTCGGGATTATCATACTAACGAAATATAGATCCTTTGGCTTTGAGGAAATCCAGTACCGCGTCTAAATCATGAAGAGATTCGTTAGTTCTCGGAGAGGACAGTTTGGGCTATCTATCCATGTAGAAAAACTACTATATTCCTATGTTAAATTTTCGCGTTATGAAATGGTTTTTCAAGGATCACTCAGCAAATCAGTTTTGGAAATTTCTTTTCAAAACGTTTCTACTTACTTAAAGATGTAATCAAATGTTGACTACCGAATATTGACAAGCAAAGCCCTTTATCTCTTTCTGTTCTCAAATTCTTCTCAAAATGACCGAGTGCACTGCTTTCTGAAACGAATATTTTTTCTTTTCTACAATTTGTATACTGTTGCATCTTTTCTTATGTATGAATATGGAAAATGATACAATGGGTTCGCCTCTTTCTTTTTGTTCTATTCATTTGTTTAAACTTGTTTTCCTTCTTGCTTAAATAAATAAAGCTTATAATAACGAATAGTAACATATCTGAAAAGGGAAAACCTTTCCTCAAATATTATTAAACTCAAGGCAAGATTGTCGTCTTATCCTAGAATTTGAGAACACTTGTCAATGAACTGTCCACAAGCACCTGATCAAATTAGAAAATATCCTTTCTGAAAACGCCATCAGATATGTTCTTAGTCAGTAATGTGGATTAGTAGAACAATGTCGTTTAATCACATAACGGTAGGTTGAAATCTGTGAGCATTCACTGCAAAAAATAAAAGGAACATGAATCAGAGAAAAAGCAAATCACAATATCTCACTACGTAGTGCAATAACGTGACACAAGAAAAAGGCATGATTCTTCTACGAAATTTGTATAATACTCATATTCATTATATACTTTGTATTATAGCAGTTTTACTGAAACGAACGAGATAATGTACAGTGGACTGTTTATACACGTACATTGCACAGAAAGCAGACTTATCATGTCATTATTTTCGATCCTTTTATACACCATTCGATAGAGGGCATCGAACTGATCACGAATATGTACTATTCGCGTTTTTTCGAGACTTTCTACCCGTCCTATAACTGGAAAAACTTCATAGGTGTCAAAAACCGAAAAAATGCAAGGTTTCGAAAAAAATGGACGTAGTTTCTTCGCGTTTTGATTTCAATGCTTGAAACTAAGTTTTCTAGATTCAGCATCAAAAACTGAATCTAGAACAACATATTTCAAGGGTGCAGAACGAAAAATGGATTTTTGGTAATGCCCGAAACAGGTACGCCTAAAAGTCCACACAGAGTCTGAACTCTGGTGAAGAAAAATGAGAATTACAGGCAAAATTCCAACTTTTTCGCGTCTGATTTAGAAAAAATGATTTTTCTCAGCAACTAAAGGGAATTTTAAAAAACTGCACGTTTACGTTTGATGGGGAGTATCGGACGAACCTGGTCATGTAAAAGCATTGGCTCTGGAACATCTAGAAAAGCCTGTGTTAGGTTTGCAAATTTGGTCTCGGACTTTTAGCCATACCTGTTTCGGGCATTACCGAAAATCCATTTTTCGTTCTGAACTCTTGAAATATGTTGTTCTAGATTCAGTTTTTGATGCTGAATCTAAAAAACTTAGTTTCAAGCATTGAAACCAAAACGCGAAAAAATTACGTCCATTTTTTTCGAAACCTTGCATTTTTTCGGTTTTTGACACCTATGAAGTTTTTCCAGTTTTAGGACGGGTAGAAAGTCTCGAAAAAACGCGAATAGTACATATTCGTGATCAGTTCGATGCCCTCTATCGAATGGTGTATAAAAGGATCGAAAATAAATTTCACGGTAAGTCTGCTTTCTGTGCATCTTATATATTCTGCAATTTGAATTATCTGAGCTAAATTTAAGCATATGCAGCAAAATTTTCAGGCTCATAACTACTATCCGTTCATAAAACGAATGATTCCCGGCATTTTTTGAATAACTTTTAAACGGAAAGAGCTAGAGCGATGCGGTTTTCACTATTGGATAGAGGAGCTAATGGGAAGTGAAGCTATGAAAAGCTTAGGTCTCCTGATGAGGTTTACTATGGTAAATATTTCAAAACAAAGTCCGGAAGCTTTTAGGAAAAACATGGATTTTCAATCTCAATATGTTGATTCTATCCTTTCAAGTGTGCTCCTTAAAACTATACAAGTCGTGTTTCTCTATCTCTTTTGATTCAGGAGTTACAGACATCTTCAGAGAACCTACCTATCCTTCGCAGTATTGGCCTGAGAACTACAAAAAGAGACCGACTAGAGATTATCGACATCGCTGATCATCGTGGCAATGTTTATTTTCTTCGTCAGATTACAGAACGTTCAACTGATCCAGTCTTTTAAAAATTCACTTTTTGTTCTATTGCTCTAATGATGAAATGACGCTCGAACATAGATGCAGGATTGTTTCTTCAGTTACAGGTGACTGCACTTTGTGAATATTAGGGGTGTGTTGAATACTTTATGCTATAATATCGATATTGACGTTTTTCTCTCTGCTGCTATTGTTATCCAACGATTAATAAACATTTTCTATAGTTTTACTTCTAAAGTAATTCTTTTTAGTAATAGGTAATAACTTGAACAAGAAGATTATTGCGATAACAGCAGCTTTAAACGTGTTCTTTTTATTTCAATATCAACGTCAACGTTTCGCTGTTTCAAACAGCATTTTCACGACATAGTCTGACAAGGCTCGTGTATACAATAAAAATGCAACGGCATATTTTCAACTGAAATATTTCAATGATAAGCCTGTAAACATAGCTTCTGATAATCCGACTCATCGGAAAACTGCTTAAATTAAAAGAAAGTGATTTATTGCATCTGAGGAATACGACTTCTGGAGCTCACACCCGGTCCGAATATATGGCTTACCAAAAGTGCATGAGAAAGGACTTCCTGTAGGCCCTGTCTTGTCTGCTATAGGCACTTATAATTATGGTATTGCGAAACTGTTGGTGAGTCGGCTGTCGCCTCTGCGGCAACATCATACTGTGATGCAGGATACATTCTCGTTTGTCGACGAGCTTTACTCCTTGACATTTGACACGTCGAAATTGCGGATGGTATCGTTTGACGGAATGAGCCTTTTTACCAAAGTCCCCCTTAAGTACGTCATCGATTTGATACTTAAGGAACTCTATGGACTAGAGCATCATTGGTTTATAAAGGCGTTAATGAACATGCAAAGCCTAATTTCGAGACATGTCCTTTCAGTCGATCGCAGTGCTATAATATTAATGGATTTGCTGACCATCTTAGTTATGTTTTAGATACGGTTAGAACACCAGCTAAAATAAAGTATGATGCAGTTCAAAAGGTGATTTTAATGATCACTATTAGCATTACTGGTCTGCAAAGTCTAATATGAAAGAAAACATAAACTTTTCCAAATTTGTGGTCAATGAGGGCATACGTCAGCTGTTATCCAAAGGGACCCGCCTTGTTTCTAAAATATATTTGGATTTAAAAAAACACCAAGAGAAAAAGAAGAGTACATATGAGTGTACCATTTTCACGATAGATTTGTTATATAAGCTGAAAGAAAAATATCTTTTATCGGTTCTCTATCTCTCTAAGGAAACGTGTACAAACATGATCAATGCCCACTCAGAGAATATTCTCGGTCACGGATGGTTTCATCTTAAGAGCTGCATATAAAACACACAAGTGCTCATTCTAATACATCACTAACATACTCAACTGTAAACACGAATAGCAATGTTTCGAATCGCTGGCGTTATTACATTATGTGTACTGATATCCGTGGCACATAGTGCTGCTACATCTACAGACATAAATAGTTTAATATCCTCAGGATTGAAAAACACACTTGTTGGTCTCAAAGCAACTGTGGATGGTTTAGTGTCGAGTCTTAACACAATCGTTGGTCATTTGGTGGATGCTGTTCTAGCTTTACTGGCTACTTTATTGACAGCAGTCGCACAATTATTAAGTGGTGTAGGTGGAAGTATTTTGGGTAGTGCTTCGGTAACAGTTACAGATCTGGTTAAAAAAGTTGAAACAACATTAACAGGTGTTCAAACCACACTGCAAACAGCCAAAGGACAATTGCAATTAACAATTAGTGGAAATGTTACTAAATTACAAAGCCAAATTGCCACTCTGGTGGTTGCTGTACAAGGTGGCACATTTAGCTCTGTCACAGATTTCACCAATCAAGTTGGTGTAATCCAAGCATCAGCTAGGTCAGTATATACCGCTTTGAACGGTTCTATCACTACGTTAACTGCCTCATTAAATTCATTAATTGGCAATGCAACTGGCGATGTTGATCAACAACTGGCGTCAACTCTAATATCAATGAGTGGTGTATTAAGCTCATTCACTTTAGATAGTCTACTGTATACTGTGACGCAAACAGCTATAGCTGTCGGAGGATTAATTCAACAAACAGCGGGCGTTATTGGTCTAGTGTCGGGTGTCGAACAAGCGTTGCAAGACGTTCTTTCTGCCCTTGTCCAAGCCGTAGGTACACTGGAGCAAAATATTGTTACACCATTACTCAGCACTGTTAATAGTTTATTAGCAAACTGCTCAGCATTGTAATCTGAAGACTTAAACGTTTATTTTCTCTTTGTATTATCGCTTGTGGTCTACTATATATAAAATAAGTGTCTTGCACATATTCTGAAGCCAGTCTTACCTATATAGTGTCAGATGTCATTTTACTATTTTAACGTATCTACTTGCTTTTCTGCATCAAATAAAGCAAAACAGTAACAATTTGGAATTAGCGTTTACTACGAACTCACACTTTTAATAAGTCAGTCGTATATATATATACGTCCGCAAAGTCTGTATAACACTTGACCAGGTCTGTCGGAAAAAGTTTTCTTCATAACAGAAATCTGCCTTCTGCAAAACTTGTTGAATAAGTGTCACAAGAGCATCGATGGAATTTTTCGATGACTGCCTCTTCTTGCTCAAAAAAACAGGACATTGCAGTTCCGCACGTATCGGAGCGGTTATCGTGCACAAGTCTGTAACATAAAGGGATACAGAAGATGTCCTCTTTATCTCATTTAGATACAACATGACTCGCACTTCTATGGATAAGAAGCTACTTCAACCAAGCAGATCTTTTGTTTGCCAGTTGGTGAACAACTGGCAAAAAACTGTCTCTTTATTGTTCTCCTGCGTAACTGAACTATTTCTAGTTCTTTGTACTGCTGCATCTTTACTGTCATTTTTATCGAATTCGTTAGTCAGGAATGTTTTTTCATATTCAACTTGTTTGTGTCTGAAAATTTGCCAATTTCTGTAAGAGATGACGGTAGTATTCTGGCTGGTGAATATATTTTTCTCATATTATAAGTTTCATTAACTAATTCTTTTAGAGTTCCCCATCAACTAAACAGTACATACTGATCAGGTGACGCATGTTTGGGACAGAGCTGGGCAAGTCGAGTCAAAAAATGCCTCAAGTCTAAGTCAAGTCAAGTTAAGTCAGACTTGACTTGATTTGGTCCAAAATATATTGGGATATGCCTTAACCTCACTTGACTTATGAAATTATTTTTAAGTCAAGTTATTTCTAATAAGACATTTTTGTTTAAATTAGACTTTTTCTACCATGAAAGAGAGTTTCTGAGGCTATAAAAACTCTCTCAACTAAAAGATATTAGCAAATTTTATGTTCTGTCTAATTTTAATCAGACTTGACTTGCCCTGAAGGAAAACGTTTCTAGGAGTGACTTGACTTAGGACAAAAAATTTTCAGATCTCGACTTGATTTGACCGCTTTTTAAGTGACTTGATTTGTGACTTGCAAAACTTCTCACTTGCCCAGCTCTGGTTTAGGAGCTGTTGTCTCTTCTTATTCTAAAGTGAATTATTGGCCTTCTTTTCGTCTGACTACCGTGCTTGAACTTTGTAGCTGTTTCTGCTTAATTCCTCTTAACTGTTCCATTTCTACCAGTTTAAGAGTATACTTATGAGATAGTTTTCTGTTTAATTTTAAAAAATTAGAACCGGGTGATTTTCGTAAAATACAATTCGACAATTTAGAATTTTATATGACAATGGAAATATTGAAAAAGCTCCATTGTATTTTGAAGAAGAGATGTTAGAAGATAGATTGTAGCGAAATATGTTTGGTATTTAGTGTATGTATGAAACTTTTTATAATTGTTTAGGCTGTTGATCAGGCGACGCGTGTTTTGAAGCCGTATTTTGTTCTTATTCTAAATCAGTTGTTCTCCAGTTAGCGTTCTCTTGCTAAGGGAGACAGATATGTCCGGTTTTTAGTTTCTGAAAGTAGACACCTGCGAAAATTGCTCTATGTAAAATCCATCGTCAAACCACCAACCGCAAACGCTGTACTTTATGAATCTTTCTTGGAGAGATCGTCAAATTTTAGCGACCCAGGGTGATCTGCTATCTTTATAAGCACATGAGCTAGAGTGACATGTGATTTACATCTTTCACAAATCTCGGCATGCAATATATTATGGATCGGCATAATCAAGGCGAAATAAAAATTGATTCAATTTCTGATCTCGGCTAAACGACTAGCACGCAACCACCTGTTCAGGTTTCACATCTCTAGGTCCATGAGTTAACGATCATTCTTATTCCCTTGGCTTTGGTCCAGGGTATTACAAAATGGTTGTCTGCCTGTGTCTGTGGACAAAATACGGAAAAACCGCTGTTAGATATTCCACGGATAAGCCAATCACAACCACAAGAGAGAAAAATAGAAAATTCTTTTTTAACCATAACCACCACGAAAGAGAAAATATTTAAAGAAATAGAGGAAATATCTACCGATGTATATGAATTCTTGACATAAGATCTTGCAAGATCTTGTCACCTCCAATAATCAGATCTTAGAAGATCTTACGACAAAAAGTTACACGACTGCATAAGATCTTACATTATCTTATAACAAGATGTTGTACGATCATATCGTAAGATCTTATTACAAGATTTCAGAAGATAATATCGGATCTTGCAAGGTCTTACAAGTCGTGGTTCATCTGGGATATGGCGCTTTTTCCTTGGCATCAGAGAACGTCACAATACTTCTCACCCATCCTGGCTGCGAGCTCCGACCGAAGGGAGGCGTGAGCATTGTCTTTGATTTAGAAATATGTTGGAAACTTGAGGACCTTTGGAGGGTGCCGAGAAAGAATTTTAGATTTATAATAAATTACGAAGCTTACGCGTGAGTGTTGTCTTGGATTCAAAATCATGGATATAAGTTCTTAAAATCAGGGGACCGAGCGAGTGCATACGAACGTTATCTTGTTAATCTAAACTATTTTATTTGATGACCATTTTTCTGTTGGCTTTAGTCTAAGGTCTTACAAAATAGTTGTCTGTCTGTGTCTGTGTCTGTGCGGAAAATGCGGAAAAATGGCTGCCAGATATTCCATGGAATCAGAAGAGAGAAAGGTAGAAAATTATTTTTTACACACGAGAGAAAATATTCAAAGAGGTGACTGAAAAAATAATTACTGATGCAGAGAGAGAAAAAAACTAAGCAAACGTTTCTGTAGTCAGGAGACAGATGTCGCCAGCACTCAGTTCCTTTTGATAACACAAAAGAAAATCATCTACAGATAATAAAAACCGGCAGAATATAGATAGTCTATCATGGCGAATCGATTAGATATACTTCCAACGTCCTTTCGGATCTTCAGCGGACCAGACAACGTTTTAGCTTTATATTCGGGTACACCCATTCAGGTCTGCTCAGTTTATATGGACATAGCAGCCGCAAAATTTTGAACACTCCTGTTTATAGAGCATAAAAAGTTACATAGAATCCCATATCTGCTAGCAAGAAAGTTATATTTTACATGCCTGTTTAGGAATGCCACATGTTGACCTTTCTACAATCAAGCAACTTTGACCTTGTTTTTCTCTACAGTCCTAGAGTTAACATCAACGTTTAATATAACTTACCATACAAAGGAGCAACCCGAGTAGTATAAGTGCAGATACTCAAAACGTAGCCTACTACATTTAAAAGCGCAGGCCAACTGTCACAAAAAGGCCGAAAATGAAAAAAGGACACTTAGTATTTCACCTGAAGGTAAAATAAAACAAAATGTTCTTGCACTATAGATAAAAGTGAAGCTAAAGAGCTGCTTAATCCTATGAAAAAAGGATAAGGTGGATATCTATCTTTCGCTTTGAGTACGAAGCCTATCTTCGAAGAATTGTGACTAGCGAAATGAGCTCTATCCAGATAAGGGAACACAGAGCTGAATTTACTACCTGACTGTCTATTCATACTGATTTTTCTTTTCCACATAGAGATTATAACAGCACGAAATCATTGTCTGCTCGACCAACGCATTAAAATTTGATTGCACTATGTTCTCGAAGAAAAGTCTGAGTAAAACATCGTGGAATCAATCGTAGATAACAAAACGGTGACTGGAAATGTTGAACTAGTAACATTATCGGACACCATCAAGATGACCATCCGGACGGGTGGTCAAAGAGGTCCAAAAAACAACAATGATCGGATGCCATTGCCCTGCGCAAAGTGGCACTTTGCAGACCTCAGTCATACCTGCAGACGGAGCGTCGTGTTTAGCTACCGGCCATGTTGTTTAAGATGGGCATCTGCACGGTCATCTTGATGGTGTCCGATAATATTGATTTGAGATAATTAAACGCGGCAGGTGCGTAGTCACAACACTAGTCCAGACAGGCGTCCTCACCCGTCTTTTTCTGCGGCGTCCAGACGCTGTCATCCCGTCCAAAAGTGGTACTTTGCCCACACCTTTTTTAACTTGGTCACCGGTCCGAGGTCTAAACCGGACCCAACGTTTTAGCCGTCTTTTGTTTACCTCGGACATTGCTTGGATAAGCCAATCACAAAAAAGAAAGTAGAAAATTATTTTTTACACTACAGAGAACGTGTTCAACCAGATGACTGAGATAAGATTTACTGCGAATACCGACCGATGACTTCGATTCACAGTCATGGAAGGTCGTTCGAAAATATATTTTTTTAAAATGAAGAAGCCGAGTGGGCGCAGACGAGTGTTACCTTGTGTGTTATACAAGAAGGAAATTAGGAATATTTGATAGTGGTATGTGGACTGAGGCCGAGCGCATCGACTGTTGTTGCATTGACGTAACAAAAAGGACGAAATTGGCTGATTGTATATCCGAAATTAGAGAGAAACTTAGATATGATTTCACTTTCCATTTTCATTTTTTTCGAGCCTACTCTAATTATGAAGGTATTTCCAAATTTGCTTTTCAGATGTCGTCAGGTTACGAAGATATACACGTGTGCCAAAAATACAAATAGTTAATATTAGTACGTAGCCACACGACGATGACTCATACAATCAAAAGCCAGTTGGCTATTCACCAATGCACTTGAAGTTAAAAAAAGAGACTGATTTTTGCGGAACTTTTTCTAGTTACATATTATACCTCATATCGACAGCTTTTAGAATATATATTCGGAATTCTCTTACCAGAAGTCGTTACTGAGATATCGATGTTTTTCAAAAAATTGATCTTACACAAGTAAACGAGATTAAGGAGCCATTTTCACAACCCGTAGACCATTCCATCGTTCTTTTTGTCTAGACAATAATGTGGAGATGCGAAATTGGGACAAAAATCTGCATATTAACAGAGCACTTCAACAACTCTAACAATTTTAACGCTGTTACCATGACAAACAGTCTTTTGAAAAACACTGATATCTCAGCAATGGCTTCTGGTAAAAGAACTCTGAATATATATTCTAAAAGCTCTTGATATCGGCTATAATATGAACTTGTTACCTCGACTAATTTTACTTTAAAACAAGACAGATCCGAGCTTAAAACCTTTGATTTTCACCGATTTATAGAAATTTTGGTGAATGCACCAAACTTTCATTTTGAAAGCGATGATTTTCGATAAAATCAGAAATGTTAGAATATCAGTACGCAGTGTATTCTCAAAAAGAGACTATTTCATGGGTTTGCTGGGCTTGGTGTATTCTCAGTG
>CAJNOQ010008145.1:0-11489 GCA_905250885.1 Didymodactylos carnosus
TCTCAGACGTTTCGAAATGTGCTCATTCGGTCTCGCGTGAAAAAACTGCATCTAATGAGCACATTTCGAAACGTCTGAGACAGCAAAAACAATGAACAAAAGTTAATTTTATTGAAAAATCGAGTGTTTTTCATCCATATGAAAAAAAAATGAATTTTCGAGCATTTTTTTCGATTTTCCAAGTCGTTTTTTTGAACTTTTTATCTTAAAACGATGGCCCAAAATATTTTGAAATATGTAGTTTTGTACAGCTTGACGAGCTCTATGGAACTATGTAAAAATATCCAAGAAAAATGTTTTACTCCATTTTTGATTAACTGGCACCTTACTTTTCTTCACCAAAAAAGTGTCAAATTTCTGAAAATTTCTTAAGTGCGATATGAAAACGTCTTCATAACCTTTACTATTTAGTGCCAATAAATCCAGTTTTTGACGCGCTTTAATTTGGTATAAATACATTGTGATATTATCTGTTCTTTAGGTTCTAGAGGGAGGGAGGCAAAAGTTATGTGCCACCCTGCAGATGAAGAGTACACTCTAAAAGCACAAGCGACTTCATCACAGTGTCTACAGAAAAAAATTGTCACCCAGAAAATAAATCCACAACATGTCTTCGCAGAGTCTTTCTAATGTCTACTATGTGTCTTCTAAAGAGACGTTTACAATGCGCCTTTCGCAGTAAGTTACATTAGATGTCTTCAGAAAATTCGAAAAAAGACGTATTCATTCGGCTAAACAAAGAGAAGAGCTTTTCTAGTTTCTTCCTTCGTCTATAATTTAAGATTTAAATGGAAAAGCGGGTATTAAAAAAACTGAAAGCATGCAGGAAATAGTCTTGTCAATGTGCAACAGAGCGTTTCTCAATTTGAAAATGAGACAGTTTCTTCTGCTTTTTCAAATGAAACGTTACTAAACGAATTAAAGCTAATTTGGGTTCCCGAGAGCGAAGATATTAAAACAAGTGTCTTCCACAGGAAAATCGGTAGGACTTATTTTTTTTGTTTTTCTTAATAATCAAAAAGATTCAAGGTCTAAAACAAAGAATGGTATATCTACTGTTGCATGGAGAACGGATTAAGCACACTTCCAGTCAAGGTGTTTTTCATCTTTGAAAAGTTGCTACATACTCTTATTGGAGCTCTCTTAGAAATACCTGCAATATGTTTTATGATCTAAATCCACTCAGTTGAAAATGCAGCTGATTCTCATTCTAATTCCATCTCGTCGTTTTCTTATTTTCAGTGAGAAAAATATTTTTTCATTTGCCTATTTTAATTGTACAGATAATTATATAATCATACGTTTAAGAAAATCTATGTTTTACTACGAATAATTTCTCAATTAATATTTAATTTTCAGAATTTGAAATCAATTGTTTGTTTTTCCAATGTATCTATTGTTCTATTTTCTTGGTATTTTTAATCTATTATTAGCATTTGCTCAACAGCCTAGACTAATTGTAGAAATGAAAACAAATACTTCAATTATTCGTGTACATCAATGCGGTTCTAGACGAGATTTATGTTTAAATACTCGAGGAACAAATACGATACAATCGTCGATAAATATGGACGAACCACTTAGAGCAATCCATGAGTATAGTAATACAATGTTATGCAGTTTACTATGGAATCCAGAACCCAATAATGTACTTGTTATTGGACTCGGCGGTGGAGTAATTCCCCGAACATTTCGTTATTACTATCCGAAAACAATAATTGATATTGTTGAAATTGATCCGAATATTGTACAAATAGCCAAAGAACATTTTCTATTTAAGATCGATCCGTTAATGAATCTATTTGTAAATGATGCAAGACTTTATATTCGATCTGTGATTAACCAACAACTGAAAACATATGATATTATTTTTTCTGATGCATTTACAGAATCTGATGAAGGAACACCATTTCATTTAAAGACTGTTGAATATTTGTTTGAATTGAAACAGTTATTATCAAAACAGAATGGTATTTTAGTAACATATATCCAGAAAGATTCTTCTGATTATTATAATAGTCGACAAACATATTCATTTGTTTTCAAATATAATTATGCTTTTAGTGGGCAAACATGTAACTGTGTCGTTCTTGTATCATACGATAATCATTTGTTTCCAATATTAACACAAACGCAAATGATAAATAACGCAATTATAATTCAAGAAAACAAACAATTTATGTTCAATTTGACAATGGAAGCACTTAAATTAGAAAATGATGAACATAAATGGAGCAATAGCGGAACTGTGCTCAATGATAGAGCTAGATGTAATTGCCACTTTAAATACAAATTTTCCATGACGCGATTCATAATCACGATCAGTGTCTTATTTAGTTGTTGCTACTATTGTGGGAAAAAACTATTTTTCATTCTATTCGGCAATAGCAAACGACATAAAGCCTAGTGGAAGTGTTTATTGATTCGATAAACAGGATTATACAATTACCCATCCGAAAAGACCTAAACAAGTTGTTTTTTTAAAGAAACATTTTTTCAGAAGAGAAAATAAGATGTGTAAATAATAATAAAATTTGCTCTGAAATCACCGACCAATCATTTTAAACTACTACTTGATTCCTTTTACTTGTTGCGCTTTACTTCTACCGTGCATTTTACGTTGACCTGATTTGATTGATAGTGTTCTTCTAAGATTCACTCAGTCTCCGTAACAATGATAAGGTAAGGTAGAGTGAAACTAATGATGGATGGCTTGTAACCAATTTCTTTCCAATGCCACGCGGGCATAAATAAATTTTCAAATTAAAAATTCACATAGATTTTAGAAAAAATATTCGCTTTCAGTAGGCAACTTGCAATTGCTCAGCCATCATTAGACGCACGAAAAAAGTTTCTGATAGTTTGGGTTAGTCCGGTGAACTGCGTCGAATGATAGTGTCTGTTTGACAATAAGTTTTTCAGCCTCTGAAGTTTATCTGGAGGGGACCCCAGGCTTCAACCGCATCAACCACCGACGTAAAGCCCAATAAAAGCGTTTATTGATTCGGTAAATAGGATTATACAGTTACCCATCCGGAAACAGCTAAAAAACTGTTTAAAGAAACATTTTTCGGCAGAGAAAATAAGATTTGTAAACAACTCCATCCCGATCATGCAGAGCTGTAACCCCCAAATCACAGAATGTCAGCCCTAAGACTCCAGTAGAGTGCGAAATGGTGCCCAAATCGCTTAAAACTGAAGTCTGGCGTGACTCCCGTTTTGAATAGGACACTTTAGACTTCCTCTCATGAAAAAAAACATATTTTTATTATAAGCTTCTTAGAAGCAACTTAACTTTCTAAAGATCCTCTGGAAAGTTTACTCTGAAAGAAGATTTGCAGAATGCCTTTCATGATGAAAAGATGCGGTTAGGTCTTGGCTTCCCGTTGGGCAAGACCGTAAGACTGTATTGCTTTTCTGTCAGACGTTATTCAGATGCCGTAAAAATTTCATCCATTTTTGCAATTATTAACTTTCCACGGTTACTAATTCTTACAGACAATCACTCTTGTGGCATTTATTTTGTTTCTTCAAAATGAAAGAAAATTAATTTTGAAGAAAACGAAAAAATGAAAACACAAAAAGAAATTTTGATTAAGAAACCATTGTAAGCAACTGACAATGTCAAAAATCTTATGAATTCAGTTATACGCCACAAAGATCGGTTAGAATAATTTTCTCACTATTTTCAGTTAGGTTTACAACAGCTCGTCAGACATGATGGAACTTATTTTGCTTGAAATATAGTCCAATCTCTTCTTACTAAATATTCAAGTTTCACATTTGTACGTTTAGGCCATTTTTTTGAAGGAATCTCTAATTTGATTAAAACCTAAAGTTAGATTACTATTTGCAACTGCTGATGGTGAGCATTCGCTATGTGTTTTCGATTCTCGTTACTTTTCTCTGTAATCTACACTCTAAAGTGTAATAATGTGCAGCTTATTCCTGCACGAAAATATAGTCTCAGAACTGCTTGATATTATAAAAGTAAAAAAGCGTAGCTCAGAAGGATTTTAGCAGAAAAAGTCAATATATTATGTGTCGTTATCATAAAACAACTATACAATAACAGTTATGAAGGGTTAACTTTGACCTTATGCAAGTTTGAAGCAGTAAAAAAATAATTTTTTTATGATGATTGTGCCGCTTTTTACTTCTCATTTTTGGTAAAAAAATTATTTTAAAAAGCATTTCCTAGGGTGAAAACGCGACTTTAAGTCGAAAGTGAAATACTCTTCAGTGTGACCGCGAGAATGAGGGAGTGAAATAAAATGTTGATTAAGCCATTCGAAAGAGCATCAATAACTGAGTAAATTAAATATAGTCTGGGAATTAAATAAAAGAATCTGATTCATCTTTCAATCGAAAAACCGACATCATTCAGGATAATTCTTTCTGAATTGTACCGCCATTACCTAATGTCTGTAAAAAGGAAAATAATGGAATGAACAGCAAAATGCGTAGAAGATAAACACAAAAGTGGACTGTTTTAAGTGCACTCGTACCAATGAATTCCATTAGACATTGCCGAGTCGAAGATATATCATAGGTCGAAAAGCCTATTCACAATTCTACTCTAAGCTTTCAATAAAGTTGTGAAAAAGTCTCAGAACCGGTTGATATTATAAAAGTAAAAAAGCGCAGCTCAGAAGGATTTTAGGAGAAAAAGTCAATATATTATATGTTGTTATGGTAAAACAGCTGTACGTGATTAGCACACTTAGTATTTCCAGCGGAAAACTGCTTTGATGCACGAACTCGGTCCGTTTTTCTTAGTGTGTGGGTATTCCGAGTCGCAGAGGATAGAGCTAGTCGAGTAGTTCTATCGTACATACACCTGGCATAACCAGTGCATAGATGGCGCCACATGCGGATTTTTCTAAAGGCTTGACCATGCATTTTTTCATATTTGAGGTATAAAAGTTGTAGAACACGTTATTATTTATTTATTCTCGATTGCAAAGAGAAAGGGACAGACACAAGCTGTAGGCTTATGGACGCCTATCCCATGGCACACAACTACACACACAAAGATAGATAACATCTGGTGCTAAGCTGTTTTAGTCTCTTATTGTCCAAATTAAGAAACTGTGACTTATGACCAATGTAGAAAAATTATATATTTCAGTTTGAAATAAGTGTTTGCGAAAAGAATGCCATGTTGTTGAAAAAGAAATAAAGGGAAAACGGGTCAAAGTCGTACATTCTACCAACGTTTTCCAGAAATATTTCAATCGGGCAATTTTTCTCCGTGGCGTCAAGCATTGGAGTAGGCAAGTTTCTGAAACTTCTGGACAAGAAGAGACAAAGTCGCCACTTGTGATATGAGCAGCCAGACATTGAACTGAATTTAAGTTGAGTTTGACGTGGCTGAATTTTGATTTTATCGCGTTTGAACGGAAAGGGATGTACCCTTTAAACGGATGTATTCTTTGAAAGCAAAAGACACAAACGATTTCGGCCTTGCCAAAAGGCTCTCATCAGGAAGCATTTAGTATTTCTCCCACAAAGTGCTTTCGATTCTTACGGCACAGAATGAAGTTCACATCTTTATTTTCTACTAACGAGGGAAGGTCCCCAGGTGTTTTCCTGGGATTTCAAAGCAATGTAATCCACTTTACTAATTTAAGATGCTGACTACGAATCTCGTTGAATCCTTCAAGAGTTATAAGCATTTTATTTTAATAGTAGCGAAAAGTACCGTATTTTGAAAAAATCACAGCTTTTCATAGAAATATTCAATAGAGCTGAGAGATATGCCATTCTATAGATAAACACCTTAGCTATAAAATAATATGTGTTTTAACTTTAGAGAACGTTTGATTGTTAAGGAAAAAAAATTTTAAAACGTTGCACATTTTCCACTTGTTTTATGTTTCTTTTTGAAAATGTTTAGAAAAATTTGCCATATATTAACACAAGATTTCATCCTGTTGCATCATAGCAGTCATTGTGCTATAAAGCTATACTACTTGAGTACTGATATAGTGAGTATATTCGTAAATAGACTGAAAGTTATGTACTGTATAATGAATATATATGGTGCAATAAACAAAGAGGGAGTGATGGAAATATAACAATAGGAGTGACAGATATATTGAACATATGCAAAGACAGAGAGAGTGAAGGATAGAATGAATGAAGAGAAACGTACAGAATACGCACAAAGAAAGAGTGAAAAAAGAATAAAAGTTCATTATGCAAATATAGTCCAACACATATTTTGAATGCAGATCAAAGTTGTTTTCAGTACGAAAGACCCTCAACTCGAACGCTTTCTTTTGAAGGAGAGAAATCTACTTTGGGTCTGGTACCATCACAAAATGCAGTAACCCATTCATATACAATCATGCCTATAATTAGTATGGACGGCTGTATCGTTGGTCCTATTTTCATATGCCTACAGGAATCAACAGAAAGATTTGGTCCAAGAGTCTTAAAAACAATATATCAAGCATCAAATATCCACGTGACATGCAGTAAATCAGGAAAATTAACAAAATCTCATACTGCATATTGGGCAAAAAATGTATTAAGACCTTCATTATAACACAAATGTTTGCTTTTGGTCGATTCATGGTCGGGGCAAACAGATGATGCGAGTTATAAAAAAGCATTTCTTGACCAAACTACTTGTGAAAGAATGGATATTCCACTGAAAACAACAGCCAACATACAACCATGTGATCAATACTTATTTAGACAGTGGAAAAATTTAAGACAGGAATGTTTTGATCGTGTAATGATTGACCAGTTACCTATTGATATGCGTTCAAAAAATAATAATCTGAAGATGCATTCACTTATACATAATCAATTGTCATTAAGAAAATTTCGGGTAATGATCCAGTATGCGTGGTATGTCTGCAGTTATCGCTCAGAAGATCCTGGCAAATTTGAAAATGTACAAGAAGTTTGTTTTTGCTTTGACGATGACTATTGTTTAATAGCTTCTTGTATTGAAAGTCCGTTTATTTGTTGTAGCTGGTGTGAAGAATTGCTTTGTTTTGAACATTTTTTTTTACATGACCATAAGCATTTCTAGATATAGCGTTGTATGTAAATCTGTTTTTCTCAAGTTTAATTTGATTAATAATTTGATAATTGATAATTAGAACTTTTATAACTTTAAATAATATAACTTAATTTGATTAATATAATTTTAAATTTTATAATTAGAACTTTCGCTTTTTCGTTGTTGCTTCGTTTTTATGGTCTCAATCAGAAAATTTTCTATCTACGATATTGAACAAGTTGTCACTACGACTGCCATGATGCAACAGAATGAAACCTTGTGTTAATATATGGCAAATTTTTCTAAACATTTTCAAAAAGAAACATAAAACAAGTGGAAAATGTGCAACGTTTTAAAATTTTTTTACTTAACAATCAAACGTTCTCTGAAGCTAAAACACATATTATTTTATAGCTAAATTGTTTATCTGTAGAATGGTACATCTCTCAGCTCTATTGAACATTTCTATGAAAGCTGTGATTTTTTCAAAATATGGCACTTTTCGCTACTATTAAAATAAAATGCTTATAACTCTTGAAGGATTGAACGAGATTCGTAATCAGCATCCTTAAATTAGCTAAGTGGATTACATTGCTTTGAAATGCCACGGAAACACCTGAGGACCTTCCCTCGTAAGTAGAGAACAGCAGATGGCTGGACGAGTGTGATTTTTTTAGCACATAATCTCGTCTATCTACTTTAAGGTTGATACCAACAAAGCTTGAAGAGAGATTAAAGTTTTATAATGAGAAAGACACACATATAAAATTAATCTATGGGGTAGGAAAGACTGCTAACTATCTAGATGTCATAATTTTTGTACACCGATAAGAACGTTCAGAGATAAGATACTGATGGCTACTCAATAAATATGCATCAAATTTATTTTATTGATCAGTACTTTAACCGACTTTTGAATGACGTTCACAGTCCAGATCTTGCGCATATGGTAAATAATTACGAAAGCACTCGAATAAAATTACGGTAAACGGATTGGAGAAGGGGTGCACCCCTACTGAGACAGAACAAGCTATCAATTGGAATAGAGATATTCTATTTCATTTATTCATACACCTATTCATCCACGAATACTGTCTGCCATATATGAGGAATGGAGACGGATGTTTGACGGCACCCCTCTAATTCTTAAGTTAACGGTAGGTTAACGCCGAACTTCGCAGAAACCTTAATTCAAGAAACTCTCACCTTCAATATTGCAAGGAGTTGAGAGGTCAAATTCTTGAGCCAAGAACGTTCTCGACAATATCTGAAATTGTATAGCGATAAGAAGAGTGGTATATAAGGCCAGGGTTGGTCGATGCCAAATCATAGTTTCTAATCAGAAAATTTTCCTCAATTTATTCATATATTATTGATTTACTGAGCAAAAACTGAATATGTTCTTTGGAGGAAATAAACATGACTCTCACGCACAGACGATACAACATGCTGATAAACACAAAGAGACGTTACATGTGGTTGTCGATAATGAAGTAGGCAGGCATATTGCACCTTAGAATCGTGAACATTAACAATTAATTCCGCGGTCGGAACATATGTATATGGAAGACGAGGTCTTCTTATTCATTTCGTACAGTTTTTTGTTAATATCTGAAAAAGAATTCGGAACCGGTCAGGGTAATAAAATAAAAAGAAAACGAAAATGTCATTGTTATCGTCTCACAACTGTTCAGCTGTAGCAGCTATGTCAATAGAAACATATTTGATAAGTTTTTATTATAGCATCTGCTATATGTTATGTCTAGGACATCTTAACATAGAAATTGCCTGGCCCATTATCTACCGAAGTATCCATCAAATAAAAGACTACAGTATATATATCACCAATAACACTGCTGAAGGTTTGATACAGATAATCATAATTACTTTGCTGACAACAGTCCACGTAACAAGTACTTGTACGACAACTTCCGGCGGTACAATCAGTGGTAGCTGTGCTTATTTGGCCATACTGAGTCATACCAGTCATACAATTACTCGCTGTATTACAGAATTGAGTCCATCCAGTTAATGCAGAATCAAATCCTCCATTGGTTAACATCTGTGCACTTGTATTTAAGTTTTGAACGGTAACATCATCTAAATACCAAGTATGCATCACATCACCACTGAATCCAAATATAAGAGTTAGATATGTAGAAGTTGGAGTAACATTGAACTGAAACCGTGTAAAACTGGTTGTGACAGGAGCATTACTAGTAAACGTGAATGCTGCGCCTGTAACAACAGGACTAGTGCAATCAGGAGCTACAAATTAAAAATCAAAAACAGCTAGTAAATGATTTTGAATAATATTTCAAGTTTTCATCATAATTGCTTGAAAGAATATTGGTTTGGTTGTTATCGATATTACTTACTCGTTGTTGACGTTGTTGGCGTGGTAGCTAAAATATCGAATTCGAAAAATGATGGTATCGAAATATTCATTCAATTTCATTGGACTATGAGCAGTATCTCTGATGGTAATGTCTTTCTCTTCGTTTCTTTCCCTCACCAAAATGATTGTTACAATTTATAGAGAAGATGCAAGTGTTATGACATTCACTCCTGCAATTCGAACCGTAAAATATCCCCGATCTGATATCCTGTTCAGAGATCCATAATGTCGGAATAAAACGACGGTGTTTTCATTCATTCACTCTTAAACAAAAATATCTTTCCGGCCTAACAGCAACCCGATCCGCGCGTTAACTTGATCCATTTCGGTCTGTGTCATCCATGTCATCGATCACAGTGTCGCTAGTTTATCAACAAGGAACGAATTACCAGATGTTCCAATGCTGAACTTTTTGTGTTTTATACAGAGCTGGGCAAGTCAGAGGTTTTCCAAGTCACAATTCAAGTCAAGTTGAAGTGAGATTTGACTTGTACTTGACTCCAAGTCAAGTGAAGTCTGGTTAATAAATAGGCAGAATAGAAAATTTGTTAGCGCCTTCTGGATGAGAGACAGTTTTTATAGTTTCAGAGACTCTGCTTCATGCTACAAAATGCCTAAATTAAACGAAAATCTCTTACTAGAAATGACTTGACTTGAAAATTTTCTCAAGTCCAATTACGATCGCGAAAAAAATTTCTCAAGTCAAGTCACACCCAAAAATTCTTCAACCAAGTCAAGGCAGACTTGACCTCATTTGGCTCGGACTTGAGACATTTTCGACTTGACCTGTCCAGCTCTGGTTTTATATTACAAACAATGGATGAACTTCTAATTCTATTTTCAGCCAAGATCAGATTCATCAATTACTTCGCTTTTAATGCTTTTGCTTATTTATTCTTGTTGTAACCCTGACCGATTCTGCAAGTTTTGAGTTCGGGTTTTCTGGTTGAATAAAATAGAGAAACTTCAAGAAAAAGTACCTCTTGGATCCGGTGTGTGTGATAAATGTCTTTATATTGCTTTTTCGTCAGTAGATAAACTGAAAGATAGTTTTCATATGAATATATTATATTTGATTAGAACTTTTGGAGTTAGTGTCAAAAACACTGAAAATCCTGTTTACATGTGGCCATCCGTGTATTGAGTTGAGATCGCAATCGTTGGAGCGTCTTTAATAGACGATTTTATTGGCTATAGACGAGAACTCCGTCAGTTGATGCCGTCCGTTGATCCCTTTCTACATTTTTAAAGATGAATGCTTTAAGAATACTTCCTGAACTTTCGTTTACGAAAACTTTGCCTAACCTCGACTCCATTTATCACGAAACTTACTTATTGTAGTAGTTGTAACACTTGTTGTTGATGTTGTACCTTGAAACATTTAGATGAGATAAGGTGCCGCTAATTCAAAAATCAAGTGGAAAAGCTTTTGAATTTTCAAACACATATTCTGATTCGTCGGATGCTGCTGATCACGTATCTGGCGTCAAAAACCTCGAAAAACCGATTTTTCAGAAAAATCCCGATTATCTCCTGATCTTTTCATTTTTCGATCTCATCAATACGATTTTCGAGTTCAGCATCGCGAAGCACATCTAGGCACTTGTCATTCGATGACTTTTCTTCAAGACTTAAACTCTTGTACCTGACCAAACACTGATCGCTCGAACCTTGCGGTTCTCACCGCGCAATGCTATCTAGTTTTTTGCCATGAAAGGTAGAGAGTTCTTTCATACGCCAGAAGATTCGCCTTGCCTTGCTCCACGAAAGTATGCTTCATTTTTTCAAAACGTTTTTCCTTTTAGGAGAAATTAGGAAAAGACTGAGAAAGTGTGAGTTTTTCGCAAAATCCTTCAGATGATGAACCCATAACTCAGTGATATTTCCACTCAGAGCACTGCTATTGTGGTTTTGTAGGTAAAAAGCAATGCTGAATAAGTTAGAAATGCGTTTGACAGGTATGGAGTTTTCCAAGTATGTTTTGCAAAAAAACGATGTGCTTAGGACGAAAAAAATTTCCAAAAGACTCTTGAAGGTTTCTCAGAGTTCTGGTTTTTTGCAAAACATACTTGG
>CAJNOQ010008146.1:0-11489 GCA_905250885.1 Didymodactylos carnosus
GTTTTGTGTCTTTTAACTTCGGTTGACATTCAATCTTAAATGGTGAATAGTGATAAACCGAAGCATAATCAAGTGCATGGCGTGAAATTCTTGAATTAACATTTTGTTCATTAGTTTTTGTCATTATGTTACGAGTAGTAGAAGGATAATTCAGTTGAATGGTATGAGTTGTAGTCTGAGGCTGTTGCCCGCTAAAACCATAGTCATAATGTGAATTTGTATTTTGATTGGAATTAATAAAAATCCTAGAATTTTGTTGTCTATCATAATAATTGTCATCTTGGTAGCCATCGTTTGTCGCATGCCTTTTTAGAGATTTAGTTTGTTGTAGTTGATTTATCTGTGGATTCACTGGTATAGAGATTAATCTGCCGTCCACCATACAATCCTTTTCTTGAGCTGTCATGTTGTTAAATCGATTATATTCATTCATTGTTAAATTTTGTACTTGATAACCGTTATAAAATTACACGCTGCTTCAAGAATTTTTGACAGAAGGAAAGAATTTTGTATTTTTGTACTTTTGTACATGTGATATAGTGGCAAGAAAGTAAGGAAAAGTTAAGTGTGTAGGTAAGTGCAGAGAGCTCTTTACTGTACTGCGAAAAAGAAGAAAGTGAGGTGTACAATAGTTCAAGACAACAGCTCGCTAGAGTCGATTCGAACAAACGGTGACCACCTCTCGCTCAAATATGTTGTGCACTGATGTATCACGTGGTAAATCTAGTTCTATCTTAGTAAAAAGTAGCTGGAGCTCCAACTCAGATGACCGAGAATTACTAGGCCAATATCAGCTGATCCAAAAAAAACGTCGAGAAATATGATGCAAATCGATCAATTTTGTATTAAAAACCGATTTAAATCCCACTGTTTTCTTCCGATTAAAACTTGATTTTTAGCCTTAATTTTTGACTTTGTCTGATTAACAAGATTTTTTCGAATCTACCGAATCAACTGAAAAAGATTTATCAATTCTAACCAATTAAAATTTAATGATCAATCATAATCGATTGGGCAGATTCGAAAAAATCTTGGAAATCAGACAAAGTCAAAATTTAAGGCTAAAAATCAAATTTTAATCGGAAGAAAACAGTGGGATATAAATCGGTTTTTAATACAAAAACGATCGATTTTCATCATATTTCTCAACGTTTTTTTTGGATCGGCTGATATTGGTCTAGTATAGAGAGGTTTTACTGTCGTCTGTTCTTCCTTTCGGTTTCTGTTCATAAGAGAGAAGTCATCGAATCCGTCATTCTTGTTCTCATTTCATTATTCTACCACAGTATATTTTTTTTATCTCTATGCAGTGAACACAACGATAGCGGCATAGGCAGGATTTTGTTGTGTTATTACCACTGTGCAGGATGGTTTTAAATCCATTTACTAGTGTGGCGATAGGGTTTTCAATTTTTTCTTACCACTACAGCAAAGCCGTGTACCCTCCGATTTCGCCACAGTAATGACTACGTGACTATGACAGCGAAAACACATTCATCCTGCTTGAAATGCAAACAAATGTTCCATCAGACTTATCACACCAACGTGCTTTGTATTGGACAATGTCTATTTCGTTGATCAATCACATACATATGCTGTTACCTTTTTCAGATATTCCAATCTAGAACGGTCAGAGACGTAAATCGATGGAAGAAAAGATAATGTTACTCAATCCCGGCTTGAAGGTTGTGGAGCGTCTGTTCCATCAGCATCATCCATATTCATTGTGGCTGGCTACTGGTGTTATGACTTGTCTCACACACGTTCTCGCTCAAAGAGGATTTAGACCGTTGTGCGCCATTGAACTCATCACTCTTGCCCTACATTTACTCAACTGTTTGGAACCGAAAAACAAAGCAGGTATTTTGTTCTACATATTAGAGATACAACTAGTTCTAGGGCAACGCTCAAAAGTTCTTTTAAAAGTTTTCTAGGATACTGAATCAAAGTGACATTTCAGAATAACGATTCCATCATATTGTTATTCGCTATGAATTTTCTATTTCTATTAAAATCTAACCAGCGTCACTGAAAGAAACCTAATAAAAATGCTGAAGCAATATTCCAATTTCGAGGGTGGCCAGCTCAAGCGTTGAAAATGATAAAAGATTGATAGTATTACTGGTAACCACACCATTTCAAACTTTGATTCCTTAATATTCATCCACAAGTTCCGTAAAAAGAAGACAGGAACTTCATGAAACTTAGAGTTCGCATTGGTCAGAAACCCTAATCGCCGCGGGTTTTATTGATTAACTAAACGGCTCGTTTGAAAACTATGGAGATGCCACTATGCAACTATTGTCTCATCTACTCTGCAAAAATCGCTATGCGAAAACACCCAGGAACCAAGTAGATAGTTTTGTAATGGTACTGTAGTTGTATATACATGAGTTTCACTTATCCGTGAGCTGAAAAATAAGATAGACCGAAAATAAAATTCAGGATGCGTTTTTGACTCCTGTACTTTAAGGTCAGAGAGCCTGCATAGAGTATAGATTTCTATAACTCGAATTGGTAATGAAAGCTGTTGGAAGAAAGACGATAGAAAATCGTTCACTGTCTAGCTCATGAATCAGAAAAGAAAACTTTGAATGATATATCCCTGATGTACTTCAAATCAGGCAACTCAAAAACATTAGCTGCACACTCGAAAAAGGTTTCATTTGATCCTAGCAACTATGCCTGATCCAAATACTATACCAAGAAGTCACCAGCCAAGCCCAAACTTTCGCATCATTGTCTCGGTGAACCTTAAAGGCAATCAGTCTCTATCAATTCATAAAAATCTTGTGCTCGTGTGATCGGTTTATTAAAAAAACTGACATCTTTTGACATCTTTCTACATACATTTTCTTGCATTCATTGCCCGTAGATGCGTCAACTACAGAAGCGGAAATGTGTCAATTGACTAGCCTTATCGTTCGTTACTATCGTTTCGCATGTGACATCCACGAATTGTTGAACACGTTAAAAGCAAAGAACACTATCATGTACTGGCTTCTTGTTTTCGTCATCTGTCTCGTTCCGATCATATTGTGCGTGAAAATCAGCAGCTTCTGCGAGTCTTATTTAACAATGATTATCTTGTCTCTCATTCTACAATACAAACTGAATCTCCAATGGACGGCCACCAGCCCTTCAGCAGATGAGAGTGCGGTCACAGATGTAAACACAATCGACGATTTGGGTAACGATGCTGACTTTTTCCACTTTTTTCTCGATATACTTCGGGGTTTTAAGCATATTAGAATCACCAGTGTGATCAGCATATTTGTTTGCCTATATCTAGCATGTTTCAATAAAGGACCCCGCGCGATAAGGTGGGAAATCTACCATCCTCCAGAAGTCTTTTTAAATACATACAGCATGAAAGATCATGTTGTTCTGCATATTTTGGTCTGGTGGATTTGATTTTTATCAATAATAAAAAGTCGATATGACTGATCTGCTTGCGTGTCGGAGGTACATACATATTTAAGGACTGGATCAAACGAACGTTTTCTCTCCATAAATATTTTCGATATATTGCGATTAGATGCGCCTTTCTTCCCTTGACAAAATGCATAAAGGCATTTGATAAATTCCATTTCTCTACTGAGAAATATATAGGGGTGCGAATGTGCTTAAAACGATACTTCTGGAACTAGTTCTTAGTAATCCGGCCGCTTTATCTCTGCAATAAAAAATAACCCATGCGTGAAATTCTCTAAAAAACTGCGCCAACATTTCCTCTACAAAATGCGCTTGTTCAAAAAGTTTTGAAAATTGTCCAAACTTAGAATTCGTTCACATTTATCTGCTAAAACATCCTCTTTTCGGTTTGTTTGAGGCTCGGCTTCGATCATTTGTACCAAAAGCGATGCTTAAAATAAAATTTGACACTACAGCATCCAAAACTGAGTCGAATGATATATGCTTCAACGAAAAATATTTTTCATCAAATACACACCCGGGAGGGACCGAAAAGAGGGTGTTTTAGCAGATAAATGTGAATGAATTCTAAGTTGTACCTCCGACACACAAGCAGATCAGTCATATCGACTTCTTATCATTGATAAAAATCAAATCCACCAGACCAAAATATGCAGAACAACATGATCTCTCATGCTGCATATCCGGTGGTTCAGGTTAATTGGCGGCCTCAGTATTTCGTCAATATTTCCTTTAGTTTTGAATTCTTTACACATGAATCTTTTTTCAAAAAATTCCGCTTTCAATTCTCTACAAGAATGTATAAGGCCGTTTGATTGCAAATTTAAATATGAAAAATTGAGTTAGTAATATTGTGAAGCTCCACTATGTCCAACTTTCTAAACTCTCTAGCGAGCAAAATAGTCTTTTTAGTCTTATTTGTTGGCATTTTGAGGCACTGGAAAAATTAACTAACCATTATTGTAGCGCTTGAAAAGAACTATCTTTTTAGTTGTAATCAAAAAGTTTCTCGCACCGCAATGTACAGCGCAACATAAATTTTTCTTTGTTGAGATCTTGACAAAATCATGTTGTTGAACTACCAGTTGGGGAGCATTCGGAAAAATTTGCATATGTTGATCAAAAACTAATCTTTCGACCTTATTTTAATTATACCTTAAAGAGAAATGAATGGCACATTGCACTTCAAATAAAATGAGCAAAATACGCTAAATTTTGATAATTTCCCCAGTTTTGAGAGATTTGTAATTGTTAAGTCATAAAAACAATCTGAGTCATTTTTTAAATAAAAAGCTTTAGAAAGTTGAACATGTTGGCTTGGCGCTTCACAATATTATTAGTTTAAATTTTCGTCTTTAAATTTGAGATCAAACGTCCTTATATATCCTTATAGAGAATTGAACGAGGAAATTTTTGAAAAAAATTCAAGTGTAAGCAATCAAAACTAAAGGAAATACTGACGAAACACTGAGACCGCCATTTAATATGGACCGCCCGATATATTTAAAAAGATTTCTTGTGGGTGGCAGATTTTCCACCTCATCGTGCGGGGTCCTTTAAACCCTGAGAACAAATTGTTGCAAAATATCGATGATGTCTTGTTTCATCAGGAAGCATACGCATTGTTAGAAAATGGAAATGATTTAGTTTTGAAAAGATGTACTTGTTTCACTACTCTCACAAAGAGTCTGGTAAATCCAGAATCAGCTCATATGTGAAAGAAAACTTTCGAATTTTGTTTTATGGGGTCCTTCTTGTGGCGTAAAAATCAAAGAGGTTTCTGAAAACTACTGACCGATTCCTTTGATTAGATGTATTGTTAATTTCAATTTAGTCATATTGTACCCCAATGCCTTCTCTATGAATCCTAAAATGTTATAAATCGTTTGCAAGGTGCTTTTCATACAACCCAGTGAAAAAAATGAGCGTGATTCCGCAGGTTCCTGCGCTCATATTAACACTCATATTTTTGCCGAAACAATTCCCAAGGAAATCTTCTCGTTTTCCGCATGTGTTGTTCAACCTCTGACTGGTTTTTCGTCGTAGAATTTATTTTCAATAGTATATGTACAATCAAACAAGATAAAATAAAGTAACAACAGCGCGTGGGAAACATTGAACGGGAACATTGCGCGGGAAGTTCAAAAATTCCGCGTACGAATCGAAATTCGAGAAATTCGTTCAGTTCCGCAGGAATTTGATTTTCTCGTATAAAATAATTATCGATTAATTAAAGTTAATTAAAAGTTGTTAGTAAAACGAATATGAATCAGAATTGTTAATTTATTCATGGAGTGTTAAATCCGTAAAAACGGTGTATAAAATTAAAATAAGTAAAAGTTGACTTTTTCTTCTATACATGGTTTTTTTCGGAATACTTTTGGCCAAATCCCATTGGGAAAGTGAAAGTTGAATTTCTCCTACAAAACTGGTCTAGTACATGAAATAAAGCCATTACGAGAAGTATTTCCCAATATGATGTCACTGGTTAAAGCAGCACTTACTATTCCGGTATTATCTGTGACGTGTGAGCGTGTATTCTCAAGATGAAGACTCATTTAAGAAACACTATGGCAGATGAACGATTAAGCGGTCTTTGTATTTTATCGATTGAACGTGATTTTCAAGTGAATTTTCAACAAGTTATTGATCCGTTCTCAGCTAGTCATAAAAATAGTAGAATCATGCTGCATTAATTATATTTTTTTTGGTGTTTGTCTTTCTTTTTCATAATCAAGGATTGAATATTTGAATATCTTTATTGTCATCTTCATTATATTGTTCGAGAAGTACTTAAGTCACTTTTGTTTAACTATGGAAAAACTGGGGACGGAGGCCATTTCAACCAAAGAGATTTTCTTGTATCATTCAAGAAACTACTAATTAGTTTCCTTTATAATTAATTCCTTCTGAAACGAATAAATTTCTTTGCAAAGCTGGGCACTATATGCAGTCTAATCGTTATTGTTAATTTTTGCAGATTCAGATACAGTCGTGGACAAAGTAACGGCCTCCTACTTCCGCTGAATATTTCAATCAATCAGGTAAAATTTTTACGACTAATAATAACAGAACTTTTGAATAACCATATACGGGGTTCACTTAACCGCTAAGAACTCAGTACTCATCAGGAAACCACAGAACAAAATTTATTTTCTAAAATCTAGCAACGGTGCATTTGGTTGAAAAGTGACTGAAAAACTTCTTATTTTATTTCGACACGAGTAAGTCAATGGCGGTAAATGCAAAAATTTTTGATTCGAACTAGATCTGCTCGAAGTTTTTACCTAATACCGGTTCAAGACATATCCAAAATGTGTGTAAGATATGTCTGAAACAGAACCAAGCACGAGGTAGTTTAATGGCGTAGTCACAAAATTGTCAGGTAATACACTCGTGAATCTCTCCTTCACCCGATCGCTAAATCACTATCATAAGTCCAAGATATGTGAAAAAATGTGTTGAATACATCGGAGACATCTCGAAAATATCTTCAAAATATATCGAGTGCTTTGCTATCAGCTGACGCTATTACAAGAACACGTTACAATGCTTCTTCTATCTCACTAGATAATTCTTGCTTCTGT
Organism: Didymodactylos carnosus; assembly: GCA_905250885.1. Lineage (NCBI taxonomy): Eukaryota > Metazoa > Rotifera > Eurotatoria > Philodinida > Philodinidae > Didymodactylos > Didymodactylos carnosus. The sequence goes on from CAJNOQ010008146.1 coordinate 7,023, forward strand.
TAAATATATGGGCTCAGGCGGTGGGGACAGTGGATGACATTCCTCGTTTAAATGAATTTTTTAATGATTGCCTAACTTTTACAAACAGAGCTCATTCAACATTTGTTAACTTCGCTCTGTTGCCAACACAATTACCACTTTGACTATATCTTCGATTTATTAGTTATTTCCAGTTATCTGTACATGTCTCTGTTGTATATGAGTGGTTCAGCTATCAAAGAGAAAAGACAACGCACAACTACCATGGTTAATGCTTTTTCTGCAAAAAGAGAACTACTGACACGGATTGATAATCTAGTCTATGCATGCAAAATCATGTGTACAAAAAGTTTGGCTTCGTAGTTCACATCGCTCCCAAGGCGCAGCAGCCATCTGACCAAAATGATGTTCCAGCATAATATAAATGATTGACTTGTTTTATTGACCTGCAATTGTCGCAGTATCTATATGAACTCATGTTTCGGATTAATGCTTATTTTTTTTTAGTTTGATTTCTTTTCTCTTATCGAAATATTCAACTCTGAAATGCTTTTCGACAAATTCGAAGCTGCACAAAGCGTCTTGACTGCAACTTGTCATGTGTGAATAATATCTATCTACATAGAATATGAAGAAGAAAAAACCGATACCGGCTTTACGAAAAATACACTATTACATCTACCTTTGAATCTTTTCGCCCTGTTCTCCTCTTATTTTTTGTTTGTGATAATTATCCATGCGTTACTATGACGCGATACATATTACACAACGTAGTCTAGAAGCAATCATATTTACGAGCTATCATGGATACGAATACACAAGCGAACATCGTTCGGGAAACATTAACATGTCCAATTACACTTGAAGTCTTTCGTGATCCAGTCAGAGCTACAGATGGTCATGTGTATGAGCGTGCAGCCATTATCAGATGGATTGAGACACATGGTACAAGCCCGCTCACTCGGGAACCGTTGAATGTAGCTGATTTACAAGTGGACGAGCACTTGAAATATCTGGCTAGCCAACGACGACCATCGAAAATATCTTCTGTCACACAAGATGAAACTGTGATTCTTCCTGCTTTTTATGGAATGGGCAGTGACAGTACACACCCATCTGGTAACACTGCCAATATGGAAAATCTTCCTATGAATCCGAAGAAACGGTTTTGGTCGGCGCTGTGTTGTTTAGCTATAGTCATTTGTTCTGGTTTGCTCTTAGCTGGCTTAGTTACAGGCTTTAGCATAGGTTTAGGCTATGCCGTGGGAGGCCGCGGGAAATTGGCCGATAGCAGTACCCGAACAAGTAGGTTGTTTAAATGAATCAGTGTGCTGGGATTCTCTATTAAAATAGAAACCGGGTGGCACTTTACCTTTACTTTACTAGCAGCTAAGTAAGTTAGTAAGTTAGACTTATGAGTTACTTTACTTAAGTTACTCAACAGAAAAGTAAAGTAAATGGGCCACCCCTAGCTAGAATTTTATGAATTTAATGGTAGCTTAATGCATGATTATTCATACATTCACTTTGCATATCCTAATTTTTATTTTCAATACATAGCAACTTCATTGAACATGCAGTCGTCGTATTCAGGGAGGTTTACTTCCATGAGTCCAAGTTATCGTTGCATCGACTGTTCAACTTCTGATCACTACTATGAAGCTTTCCATGTTAATGTCTCAAACACTAGCTATTACCACAGTTTGATTCAAAGCAGTGTGTCTGCATATTCCTATGGCTATGTCGACTGTTTCATACCATCTGATCCGTGGCTGAATCGAGTGCCATTCAACGCTAACAATGGTCCCAATTCACGTTTAGAACTCTCAATGTACCTCTCGCGTTCCGATAGTTATATTTTAATTGTCACAACACTTAATAGATTAACGACAGGAGTATTTTCAATCTACATATTCGGTTCAGGTGATGTGCGTCTAGTTCCCATGAACACCATATCGACAGCAATGACCACGCAAAAACAAACAGAGCAACCTCAAGAAGAAGGGAATAAAAAGTTAAGACCAATGATAAGTGCCACGAAGTGACCTGATGTTTGCCACTCGAAAAAGTCAATTTTCGTCATTAAAGTCGAAGCTGAGATAAGTTCATGGCACGATGGCCTGATCTCTGATCTTTCATAATCAACATGATTTGTTATTTGACAATCCCCTTCTACCCAAGACTTTTTATCATCTCTATCCTCTTCTTGGCATACACACTTCAAGTATGCCAAACTCGCACTGGATCATGGTCAGAACACACTTCATCCGCATTCTTTATATGGAAAATGGACCTACTATGTTAACTCCAGACATCAGATGGTGTTTGTTCGTGGTTCTTTCCTCCTGACCTCGTTTTCTTTCATTCGATTGTTTTTCTTCTGTATTCTGTATTATATCTGACACTTATCAAAAATGTGACTATTTATACTGATAAATTACCGGGTGAAAATTATATTTTGAAAGATGTACCCGGATGTGATTCGCCTATTAAACAACATCGTGATACAGCAATACAAGCTATTCGAGAAGCGGATGCATTTTTATTTTTAACCGATGGTCAACGCCCCGATTTAACACGTGATGAAATAAATATATTAAAAGAAATTCAAAGTGGACATTATCAAGGTATGTCACGTGCAGTTGGTATAATAACAAAATTAGATCTATGTCATACAAGAAAACAATATCTTGATCACTATGAAAAAGCTCGATTAGAATTAATTAATAAAGGATTTTTAAAACAAAATATATTTGCAGCAAACAGAGATATCAGGTTCAAAATGTATAAAATTGCTTAACGATCATCGTTGACTTGATATTCGACCAATGTTATTAATTATTTGAGAGAAAAAGGCATCAGTATAATGTCACGTCCGCCGCATTTGCTGTACCTACATAATCTTTGGTTAAATAATTCTATCGATCGGAGTTAAACTGATTAAATAAATAAAATATAATGTGTTTATGCGGTTTCCAAGGAAGCTGAAATTTTTTTCGAAAAAGAGTTCAAAAGAAACTTTTAATAAACTATTAGAAAGATTGAACTTGCTATAAATAATCATAACAACTATCGTGCACATTTGATGAAATAAAATTGAAAATATCTCCTTATCTTTGTATTTTTATTTAATGTTCTTAGAACTTTTGGTCAGACTTAAGTATATCACACTGAAAGAAAATTTTAAAACAGTATTGGCAGTTAATCATAAATAATTTATTATATTGTAGCTTTGAGTCATAATTATTGAGTATCGATAAACAAAATTCTCATTATAAAGGCTAATAAAAAGATTATATCTAGACTAAAGGCAGATGCTGTGAGCTTGTACTCACGGCATCAGTCGAAGTCAGTTAGGAAGTATTAAACAAATATAGAAGGATCAAAAACTTGGTTCTTTTAATTTAATATTTTAAGAATACTCTTAATTGGTTCAGGTACTACATCAGCTGTAACTGGTGTATTAATCGGACAAAATTGAAAGGAAGCGCACAGCCATTTGGCTAGAATTGGTGTTGAATCTGTTTTGCTTGCTTGTGTTTCGTTATCGCATACTTTAAATGCTAATAACGGTGCTATACGTGCTAATTCTTTTGCAGCGTCAATTCGACAGTCTTCAAAATCATGTGGCCAACGAATTGTAGCATTAATCATTGGTCGAGCTATTCGTCGAATTAATGCACGTGTTTCAATTGTACATTCTTCTTGTTTTAATGTTGTACGAAATATATCTTTCTGTTCAGTACATATTTCATTGAGTCTTTTCTCCAATTCACATACATATGTTTCATATAAAAATTTTGCTAATAATGAACATGTATCATCAACAGCTTTCATCATCATCGATGAAACAGATTCACGTTCACGATCTTCTACTCGACGACGATTCATTTGTAATACAACAAAATCATGTTCTTTAAACATTTGGTCTTTAATTAAATGTTCTTCATTAACCATGTCGTTTGTGTACAATTCAAATTCATCACTAAAATATTTTATTATTTTACTAGTGCATTCAAAACGTTTTTCTGCTAATTCTTCATGTTGCCATTTAGCTGCGTTTTTTAATGTTGGTTTAAATCGTTCAGTTTTAAATATATCACCCCAACGAATACTATTTTGTTGTTCAATATAATTGTGTAATCCAACACTATCGGTAATATTATATGGAATTTTTTTTTGACCAATTTGTATGGCATCTTGAATATATCGTATAATACGTTGTTGTGCAATATCAACTGCTTGATCTAAATGTGTTTTAGGTAATTCAATACTAATATATTGATTTATAGCATTTGTAGCTGATCGAAAACCATCTAATAAATAATCAAATTGAATAATTTTATCTTTAAGTGTATCTGTATCATTTTCATTTGTTTTTGTTTTTTCTGCTAATGTAACATGTGCTACTGTTGCAAATATATTTTGTTTTAAAAATCCTTTATTAATTAATTCTAATCGAGCTTTTTCATAATGATCAAGATATTG
>CAJNOQ010008147.1:0-11487 GCA_905250885.1 Didymodactylos carnosus
ATCGTTTAGTTGTTAAATACATTGATGAAACCTTAAGATTTGCTGTTGACAGATAAATATTATGTTAACTCTAAAAGTTATGTAATCTCTCTTACTATCCCTCTCTCTCACACTCTTTCTTTTCTTTTTTTTTTCAGTGATTAGGATTTTGCTACTCCTACTCACATATTGTAACATCAAAGACATATTTATTTATATTATTTTGCTATAGTTTACGGTAATCAAGAAGAAGGTGCAATGATTTCTGTCGATTCCATCTTTAAGATTACATATTCTTGAATACGTTCTTTTTTACTTGTTATTTAAATAAATATAGTTTAAACTATCGTTTAAACTATAGTTAAATAATAGTATAAACTAAACTAAAAGAAGGATAGACCTTTATGAACAATCAGTGAGCTTAAATAAATCAGTTACTCATACCACTTAATTCACGATACGTAGAAGAGAATTTTCCTTGCCACGATAAAGAAATACGTAGCCATCGCGAGTGAAGACACGTCGTTTGTCGACACCTTGCAGATTGTTATCTTCTCGAAAAATTGCGAAAAAAGCGACTGTCGATTATTTTTCTATGATTATAATGCGTTTTCGATTTATTGTATTTTCTCTATATATAACATTACATCAATTTTTGTAGCACTTCAGTTTGGTACAGCAAACATTTTTCTACAAAATGAGGTATTCGGCAGCTCTAAGGGCTTTTTGATAACTGCTTTGGAACGACTTGGCTATCCAATAATATTGGGTGTCCTTATACTGATTATTAATCGGTGCATGCCTAATTTGGTTATATTTTGATTCAAAACGGGATATAAAGTATACGTAGGCCGAACTCAAGTGACCCAATACCTAATAATATTGTGAATATCCAATATATTAGATGACCAATATTATTCGTCCCAATAGATTGGGTGACCAAAATTATTGGGACCCAATATATTGTATTGGTGAAGGCCTAACCGGTATGAAGTATATCATCAAAGCGAAGAAATCTATAATTATTCTTTGACGAATTAGATAGTAACGTACTGCTACGAAGTACATGATTAGATTTATTCAAATCCACAGTAATTCCACCTCAGGCTTTCGACAAGTAGCACTCGGCATCATCAGGAGAACGAATGACAAAGAAGACAAAAATTACACGTATGTATATGTATAAACATGAAAAACGAGAAACGAGAAAAAGATCTGTTTGAATTCTGTGTTGAAAAAATATCTGTTCGTAGAGCATTTTTCGGACAGAAAAACCTGTGCTAAAGGACATATTGAAAAACATCATCCGAAAACCTTTAATTTATGTTTGACTCCATTGAGAGACTTACCATGACTATCATTTGTAAATAAACTTTCTTTTATGATACGTCTCCGCCAAACCGTTTTTAGGCTTAGAGAGTCGACATCTTTAATCCCTTAACTGTTATTGACGTAATATTACGTCAATGCAATCTTCATGGAAAAATGGAGGTTAAACTTTTTTGTTTGTAAATCTTCGCTGATAAATATATATCCTCTACATTCTTCTTCTACAGTGGTTCTACAGTGGTTCAGTACCTTCTGAGCCATAAAAAATGAGCCCCTCATTATTTTCTACTTATCTGATGTTTCTTTAAGACCCTAACGTTAACTTTTTCTTCTGCTATTATTCCAGTAAAAAAGTGCAGCAAAAGTGAGAACAGAGTTGATTTAAACCAATTTTATTTAAAAGTATAGCAAATGGCAAAGAGTACAAAGAGTACAATGTACTCCCCTCAGTACTGTTACAGTATCAATTAAGTAGACAATATAAGTATGTTACGTGGAGAAAGAGAAGGAAGTGACAATAAGAAAATCAAAGAAAAGCAAACAACAACTGAAAATCTAAGAGAGAAAGTATAAAAACGAAAATAAGATAAAGAAGTGATGAAGAACCGTAACGGACACGTCAAACAAGAAAAAGCTGCTGAGGTGTGGGTAATTAAATAGAAAGAAAATTGTCAGGCATGTTTCATAAAGCGTTCAGTATTCATAATATAGGTTATCATCAATTTGTATATTTCTACTAAATCAACCTGTTGAATAGCATTATCTTTGAGTAGTAGTAAGGGAAGAGTAACAGATCATCTGTTAGGCTTCGTTTGTGCAAATCATATTTTAATTGTGTAAGACCTATGCAACAACGACAATAATTGATTTCACTCATGCGCTCTTCTGAAACGGGAAACTTTCGTTTGTGTGCTATAATAATTTTCCTTTTAAATGATTTTATGTTTAAGGTTAACAAGGTTTCCAGTGGTAATTCAGAATGTTCCCGAAATGTTCGGTAGAAAAAAGAATCATCAACCGCTTCCAAATGTCTCTTAGATAATCTTCGTCTATTTGAGTATTGACTACGAAGAGTATATTTTGTTTATGGCCTTACTGGGTTAGAAATTAGTTCAAAAAGATATGATGGTGACTGTTTAACTAAAATACTTTGAAACTTTGTTAGTCTATCTATTCTGAACCAATTCTCAACTGGTTCCCAACTGATATCTGCTAAAACATCCTACACGTTACTTCAGTGTGGTACTGAGCGCTTTGAAGTCTCTTAATATTTATGTCTGATGTGTTTCCGTAGATGATGTCAGCATAAGTGAAACAGGGCATTATGAATGAATTATAAATTATATTTAATGCTTGCCTAGTTGAAATTCTACTAAATAGTTTTAGTAGACCAATAAGTTTGTTTATTCTTAACAATATATAGTTAATATGTTCGCTCCAGTCTAATTTATTTGTTATAATTAAACCTAAATGCTTGTGAAAATCAACATATTTTAAGACGTCGGTATCAAGAGTTAATAAAGGCTTAGTTTTGGGTAAACTTTTTAGAGAGAAACACATAGCTACACATTTATTAGCATTTAATGAGAGCTTCCAGTCTTTCGCCCACTGATTAATAATGACAAGATCATTATCAATCGTTGTTACTGCTCGTAATATATCAATACCTCGAGTATAGAGTGAAATATCATCTGCAAATAGTTTAATAGTACTCATAATACCGTTGCACAAATCATCAATGTACACTAAAACAACAGCGGCCCAAGAACAGACCCTTGTGGAACACCACGATTTATTACATGTTTAGATGAATATCTACCTTCAACCATTATAATAATCTCTCTGTTGGACAAATACTCCTAAACCATTCTAATAATGAACTTGGAATACCCTTAGTTTCAAGTTTAGAAAGAAGACCTCTGTGCCAGACACAGTCAAAAGCTTTGGAGAAATCCAGAAAAACAGCTAAGCAGCATTCTTTTCTATCAAATGCAGAGTAAATATTATGAATAACAGAAAGAAGTTGACTCACACAAGAATCTTTGTGTTTAAAACCGGATTGATTTTCGTTTATTAGCTTATTATCTACCAAATACGCATATAACCTTTTTATAAATTAATCTTTCCAAAACTTGGGATAAAATCGGAAGTAGAGTGATTGGTCGATAATTAGTCGTATCATTATGATTACCTGATCTAAACAAAGGAGTCAAATATCCAGTTTTCTGTGATGAGGGAAACTGTCGTGCGGCGGTTGATTTGTTAAAAACATACGATAAAATACTTGAGATCGACCAAGACGCTTCTTTCAACATTCGTGGAGATACACCTGGTGATGAAGCTTTGAGACAGTCTAATTTATTCAATAGATCAATTAGTTCTGACTCAGAGACTAAAAAAGCTGACATTTTCATTTTACTCTGTTTAATTTGCTTAGGTATTCCATTAGCTTTTTGAGACAACATCGTACATATAGATGCAAAATAATCATTAAGAATGTTAACCTTATCTTTAGAATCCGTCATGAGTTCATCGTTACTAGCTTCTATCGGAGGGACAGAAGATAAGACATTGGCACCTAAAGTATGTTTAACCATTGACCACCACCGCTTTGATTCTGTATTCAAGTCTGTCGACAATTTGCTGTAGAATGAACTTTTTGCTTTCATACATTCAGCTTCGAACTCCTTAGCGATTGTTTTAAAAGACAACCAATCACGCTCATTTTTTGTGGTTTGATAGCGTTTATAAGCCTTATTTTTCATTCTTGCAAGAGAACGTAGATTTTCGGTAAACCAAGGTTTATCCCTTGATGATAGCGTGAATAATTTGTTCGGTATGAACAAATTCGCAACTTCAATAATTCTATTTTGAATAAGGTCAACATCTTCATCAAGAGAGCATCCATGAATTAACTGATGCCAGTTAGTTTCCGAGAGCTCACGACGATATCCATCCCAATCAGTTGCGTTTGGTATTTTCAAATGTGCTCTTCTCATAGACTGTAAAAAAAATATTTAGGACAGATGGTGTGCTCGAGAACGAAGTTTCAAAGATACGTTAAAAATTTGCAACCTCCCCGTTTCCAACAATGTGCTCGAGTAAGAAACGGAAAACAGGATCGAAGTTTGGATTTTGCAGTTACACAGGGAACATTTCTGATAAAAAGCCCAAACTCGGTCAACAAATCTTTTACTTTGTTGGAGTTATTGCACTTTTACTGAAAGTACCACCAAATACAGAATTGATGAAAAAATGCAAGTGAACCGACACAAAAATTATTATTTCACGATGAGTTTGATGTGGAAAAATTTGACGTATAGCTGAAAGAGAGAGTGAAGTCAGGGATCAGTTTTTCTTACTTTCAGAACTTTAACACAAGAAATCGTTTTTGAGTTTAGATAGTTTTCATTTTTTTTCGACTTTCGTATAATTTGCTTAGTTTTCTTGATTGAAGTTCTAAAATTAAAGTTTAGGTAAGCGTTTGTAGAGTATTTCGCGGCGCATCTTTTAAAAATATATTAGCTTTAAGGCCTTAAAGAAACATGAGAAAAACAGAAAATATTGAGAGGCTCATTTCTGATGGCTACCCGGTACTTCACAAAAGACTAAATTAATTTATTTTAATTATTTATTTAAGCAATCCTCAACAGGAGAACCATCTTCGATACATATCATAAGTAATCTACATGTATGTCTGAATGTGTAGACACCATAGATTATTACCGTTTAAATTACTGAAAATTTATTGTTTGCAGTTTGCTATTTAATTTTTCTAACAAAATATAACAGTTAAAGGGTTAAAGTCGAAGGAATGATGTCGTTCGAGGATGTGTTGTACAATTCCTGGTGTCTGAGTAAATTTTCGGATGTCTGCTTGATGTTCCTTCATTCGCACTGTCTTTTCCCTTCCTGTAGTAGTGTTTGTCACAGTTTTTACACGATATACGATAAATTAGTTTTTTTTTTCTATCTTGGTCTTATCCTTTCTGTAGTAGTAAAAATACACTTTTCAGCATAAATGTCTTGCGAAACACGGTTATTTACTTGAACGAGAGGACACATTCTCGAACGACATTATTCCTTCGATTTTAAAGATGTCGATTCTGTAAGCCTAGAAACAGTTTGGCGGAGACGTATCACAAAAGAAAGTTTATTTACACATGAGAGTCATGGTAAGTGTCTCAATGAAGCCAAACATAAATTAAAAGTTTTCGGATGATGTTTTTCAATATATCCTTTAGAACATGTTTTTCTGCCCAAAAAATGTTCTAAGAACAGATAGATCATAGTAGAAAGAGCGAAATGTTTAATTCATAATTAGTATGTAACGGTGAAAGTTCATGTGGTCAAGAAAAACTGAAAAAAACTGAAAAGCATCATGTTCTCGAAGAAAGGTCCGAGTAAAACATGGTGTGATCGGACTGAAAAGAGCCCTGCACACTACTGTAAAATACGGGGTAAGTTATGTGTGACTCTCTTGTAGCAACTGCTTGAATTCTCTGAAGTATGCGCATATTTTTACTAGCCTTTCTATAACCTAAAATACATCATTATTTCAGGGCGTCGTCAGGAATGCGAACTCACCGTGAATTCGTTTTCAGGCAATGTTCTGTTATCCACGTATCTGTTTACAACTATCTGTTTTATCCGTGTATTTATATACATTTCAAGGCTTGCTTGTGACGGTTGTACACTTTTACACTTAAACTTGTTCAGAAAAGGCAGAAAAGCACTAATATATGATAGAAGATCTAGTGCAATGGGAGTACTGCTATATCGTCACTCGAGTTCGCCTCTCGACTCCATTTCGATTCAAAAGATTTAAACTACACTTCCGGATTTCGACTTTTGAATCTGAAATTCGACTTCGTCCTTCACTTGCACAATAAAACACATAACGCTGTTGGTTGTTTCAAGGATCATACAATCATTTCTGCACTCACTTTCACAACCCATCATAATAGGTTTAACTTTACATCATGTTGGACGTTTTTATTATCGTGAAAATGGAAACTGCAATTTTCCAAATGTCGACTTCTTAAATATTTTAATTTTTAAAAGATTTTATTAAAATAAATATGAATTTAAAATCAACTGCTGTTACTATTTTATCAGTTCTAAAATTTTTACTCCTGAACAAACATACCATATTAAGAATATATATATTGTATTGGTATCTCAATTGAAAAGATCTTTAATGTGTTTCATACTCAGTGTTCTTCTGTTGTATAAATATGTTTGAAACACTCTTGGACAGAAATAAAACAAAAATATATTTATAAAAAATGTATATTCAAAATTAGCAAAACCATGAGAAAAAGGTTATGATAGTGAAGAAAGAAAAAATGCAAATAAACTACCTTCCCATATACGCAATGAGTTGGATGATGCATGCACATTGAAATACTTATTTCCGATTAAATTTTAAATTATCAGTACCAGACTAACTTGCTTTATTTCTATGCAAGAGTGTCTCAAAAATATTATATATTATACAGCATTCTTTTCTGGAAATGACAGAAATCAGTCACATTTCTAAAGCAAGAGCATAATGTCTGCTTTTTTTCTCTCCATAATTCTCCTCATCTTTTCATCGGGCTGTACGCAACAAATTCGTTCGTCCTACGTTGATATCATATACGACTCTCAATATCTTCTGTCGAACCAATCTGGTTTCATTCAGAATTATACAAATATCCGACATGCCAGTGACTGTGGTCTCCAGTGTTTACTCAACAATAATTGTCAAACAGCTAATTATGTTTTCATTCAACAGATATGCTCATTGTTGGAAGAAAATTTTCAGATCGGGGTTATATTGGCAGACACGTCAACAACTGTTTTAAGCTTGCAAAAGTGGTCAGTGGCAAACAATTTTAATATGCGTAATAGAGTAGTTCATTTTCACGTGTCAAACAATTATCAGATTCCTTTCGTTTTTAAGAATTTTTTCGAAATCTACTTTGTATATGTTGTTTAATAGCCGAAAAAGTCTTTTACACAACGAAGTATTATCTGATGGGCGTGAGATATATATTTTTTGCGTTTTATGATCTGAAACTGAAAGCTTTCATGTTTTTACTTCTAAGCGTCTGCGCTACGTTCTTTTTACCGCTGAAATTAGTTCAAGTAACTCTCGGAAGTTCTTTTCACAACTTAGACTCGGCCAGTTTTCTAGATACTTCGATGAAAGTCATCAGAATTCTATAAAAGGTCCTAAGATGTACCACCAAAAGAACAGCTAAAGCCAAAAGATGACGTATTAAATGTATCAAAGAGATTTACGAAGCGACATCAGTATCCATCTGCAGTGTTCGGTTTTATCGTAGAAGAAGGTCAAATCTATAAAATGTAGCGCTCATCCTCTTCATCATTGCAGGCGCATGTTTACCAAACGGTTGGAATGCAAATGGTACAACAGTTGCAGGATCTACTGGCGTTTTAGGTTCAAATGCGAGCCTTCTTGAGTATCCTAATGATGTAGCTATTGATAGTAACGACAGTCTATACATAGCTGACACTAATAATCAGCGTATCCAGCAATGGTCACATGGCTCTTTAACAGGTGTTACGGTTGCTGGTAGCGGTACTATCGGCTCAACCTCAAACGACTTCAGTTTTCCTCGTGCACTATTTGTCGATACAACCAATAACAGCAACAATTTATACGTTGCAGATTTCTATAATTATCGAATTCAAAAATGGAGAAATGGCATGAGCTCTGGCTTTACAGTCGCAGGAGGTATATTATAAAAAGACGTATAACATCAAATTTTTATGTTTTTATTTTGGAGGAAATGGTGCTGGATCAAATTATAGCCAAATTAATGGTTGTTACGGCATATTTATCGACAAAGATAGTTCCATTTACGTTTCCGATAATGGCAACAATCGTGTGATGAAATTTTTATCTAATAGCTCAAGTGGGATCCTTGTAGCTGGTGGAAATGCTTCGAACCAGTTCACCCTTCCGATGGGCATTTATGTCGATAGTAGCGCTGCCATTTATGTAGCCGATACGGAAAATCATCGTATTCAAAAATGGACACAACGCTCTAGTAGCGGAACAACAGTAGCAGGAGGTAATGGAATGGGCTCAAGCTTGAACCAGTTGAGTTTTCCGCGAAATGTGATATGTGACACAGATGGAACTTTGTATATACCTGATACCAATAATCATCGAATTATGAAATGGACAATTGGAGCTTCAAATGGTAGCATCATAGCGGGAATAAGTGGAACATCTGGTACATCGGAAACTATGTTAAATTATCCAAATGGAATTACTTTCGATTCGGACAGAAATTTGTACGTGGCAGATTCAAGCAATCATCGTGTACAAAAGTTTCTTTCATGCACTGGTACGTAAATGGGTGAAGTTGTCCTAAAACTATTGCATCGAACATAAAACGACGTAATATTATTAGGTTTTTTTTTGTTGGTGGTCCACGCTTTTCTAGAACAATTTCTATAAAAAAACTTGCGCGCTTCATGAACATACATGAATATTGACAAAATTCTTAGTATAAGCTTTATTTGTAAAAAAGAAAAGAAGAACTAGAGACCAACTGTCCTGCGGGAAGATTGGAAAGTCGACTGAATGAAACTGTAAACAGACGAAATTAGAACATCCGGAAAGTCATAACTGTCTACATATCTTCTATGGCATATTATTCATTGACATATCAGCTGACTCATTATCGTATTATATATCCTGCTGAAGCTTTTATCTTATCAAGCACTGTAGCATATATTCAGTACGAAATGAATCAAGTAACGATTAATTATCTCATACAGAAAACGGCAAGGTTCTTCAAAAAGATATGCTCATCTTCCAGGACGAATTATAGATGAACTAAAGTATACACAGAAAAATTAAGTTCAGTTGTGTCATCTCCGACTCTTCAACTTTTGAATCATCTTTTTCCCAAATCTGTAACATCAGAGATAATCGAGAACGCGTAGCTGACTCGAACGACAAAAACGGTATGGAAAGAAAGAAAGGCTAGATGACAACTATGCTGCGCATAGATTGGACAGTCGACTGAGTGAAACGGTAAATAGACGAAATTGGAGGATTTTCAGAAACTCACAATAATCTGACTAGTTTTCAAGAAGAATTCCTATGTGCCTATATCAGCTGATTCGTTATCCTTCTACTATAGTATAGCTTACATCATATCCAGTACTGTAGCATATATTCGCTATGAAGTGAATCACGTGACATTTAATTATCTCATAGCAGAAACAGTTTGACTATTTTTCAAGAAGAATTCCAATATTCTTACATCAGCTGATTCATTATCCTGTTATATATTCTGCTACAGCTTTTATCGTATCATTAACGCTGTAGCATATATTCAGTATGAACGGCATCACGTGATGATTAATTATCTCATGGCAGAAACGACAGAGTTTTCTAAAAAATATACTCGGTTTGTGACACTTCCCAAGCAAAAAATCATACACGAAAATACCTAGATATTTTATCGTTATATTGGGCAATCCTACTGTGAAATATCTAGGTATAGGTGTCAATTTTATTGGGTTATCTAGATATATTGGGCATGGTATCTAGTGCATCCCGATACCGTCTCAGTATATTGGGATGCAAAAAAAGGCTGGTGTAGGGAGCTACAGTCCCCAATATATTGGCCTGTTATTGCCCAAAATATTGGGCAATAAAAAGCTAATATATTAAGTGATGTCGATCAATACCATAATTCAGCGGACTATAGCATATATGCTCCCAAAATGTGTTGCTTTGTTATTGAGGGTGAGGGTGAGGGGACCCAACATGTTTATTTGTAAAAAAAATAAATGTAACAAAATGAATAACAAAAACTTGATAGTGGAAAAACAAATAAAAACATTCCCATCTATCAACGTCAATTATGATGATTCTTTTAGGTTCGGATATTTAAAAACATGTATAAGACGATTATCTATGTTACGATGTCCCAGTTTTTGATCGATATCACTTGGTTTAATAATTGCAAGTTCATTTTCATCTATTTGGCATAACCAAGCATTTTTTATATTTTCTGTTCGTTTTGTACCATTTAAAGCATAAAATTTAACTTGAAAATAATCATTTATTTTGAGTGTATTTATAACAATAAAACGATTATCATCGTTATTAACAGTTATTATACATGCTATAAAACCAATAGCTAATTGATTTGTTAGTGGTTTTTTATACAGAACACACGAATCATTCGTCTTTTTTTTAGTTGTTACGATTGTTTCATAACGTACACCATTATAAATAATACAGTCATAATGTTTAATATTCATCAAATATGGTATAGCTGAAAGAGACGTAACTAAGTAATAATAACATTTGAAAAGCAAATATTCTTAGTATGTTCAGAGAAAAGAGCGTACAGTTCATGTGGACTTTGCGTGCTGTTGATATTACCTGAAAAAAATGGTTCATATCGACGATAATATTTTACGACTGGTGTCAACAATGATGTTGCGGTTGACGCTTTTGTTTTTTCATCTAATAAATCTTTAACGTATGAAAGTAATAACAATGGATAAGATGGTGTTTGTATGTGAAATAATGCACCTCGAAATAATTCAATACTCGATATCAATTGCTTTGGATGTTCTACAGTACCATGTGCTAATGATTTTATTATTTTATTCATGTTTTCGAAAAAAAATGTTGTGTATTTATATAATGGTGCTTGACGTTTTAACGATAAATGGACATGTCTCATTGTATGGATGTTACTATTGTGGTGACGAACTGTATATAATGTGTCAAATTCTTTATCAAAATCATCCAACATTTCTGTTACATGTTGAATGTCATTAAGATTCTGATGTTGTCCATTGCCAATGTTCATTGCAAAAACAAATTTTAGAAAATGATTATAAAATTTTTTTGGTAAAAATTTTTCAAAAGCTAAATAAGAAATGCCATCTGCAAGAAATTAGCAACAAAAAATCAATGAAAGAGAAGCAGTGTTTTAAAATTATACATTGTCAGTTGAAAACATTTAGGGAACTAAATTAATTATTATTTATAGTTAACAATGCAGAACTCTATTTATTATAGGAAACTGTTGTTCATTTTTTGCGACAATTCATACACACACTAATAATACTATTTTTTATCTATTGTTAGTAATGAGCCACTCAATGTTGTCAACAACTTATTTTGAG
>CAJNOQ010008148.1:0-11484 GCA_905250885.1 Didymodactylos carnosus
ATTCCATATCAGTTCAAGACTTTCCTTTTCTCCGCCAATTAAGTATACTTAATCCTTAAAGACAACAAAACAAGAAACATTTATCTACTCTGACTGGGATTTCTCGAAACAAGGGAGAAAATTTGATTTTACTCGGAAAAAAATATGGGAGGATTAGCGATCACCTCGCCTCATAACAGAAGCGAAAAAACATCTATCCAGCGACGAACAGCGTTGAAGACTGAACCAAATGTACCATTTCGTTTTCGAAAAAAGCTTTTGATATTTTTCGTGGTCGTGTCCCCACCCTTGGTGGGGTCTCGAAAATTTTTCGATCTCGAAAGATTATGAGAGACACATTATTCGATGCGCAATTCAGCGCTAATCCCAAATGTAACCAGCCGCCAGCTTGAAAATGCATTTTGAGTGAGAAAAAAATCATTTCTCGTCGAAGGTGACTTTCGCTCTTCCCGAAGTCTGGCCTGCTGGATCGACAAAAAGTTTTTTGGAAAGGTGCAAAATAGTCGACAATAAGTGAAAATAGCCGGCCGTTCTGATTATATAATGAAAAAACGTTTTAGACATCGTTAAATGATCAAAAACGTCAAGTCACCTGCAAAATGCTTGAAAATCGTCTCCGTTCTGGAACTGTTTTTCACACTGTGGCCCCCGTTTCAGGAAGGGTAAGGTCAAATTTGGCCAGTATAGCTAACTTTTGATACTCTATCGACTGGCGTTAATAGAAAAGCGGGGAAAAGGAACCGTCAGGTCGAAGCCGAAAACCTGGTTTTCTAGAAACCGCCTAGAAATCACATAGAAACTAAAAAAGCTTTTCTGTGTTTATAGGTGGATAGAGCGTCGAATTCTGAACAAAAAGAGATGTGAACGGACTCCCCACGGCTCTATTTGGCAGAGATATGAGAGATGGAATTCTAGAAGCGAATTTTGCCCAAAAAGCGGCTCGAAAACTGGATTTTTTTAAGTCGTATTTCTTCGATTTTTTTGGGGGCTGAGGTGATCGCTTATCCTCCCACATCCTTTAAATTTTCAAATTTAAATTTACTTTTTTTTAAGCTTAGCTGTGCACATCGACGTGCTCTTTCGACGGAGACGTTCCTTGACACCCCTTGACACTAAAAGCGGCGGAAGAAAACATAAAATACTTAAATTTCGGTTTCTGAAACTGCGGTTTTTGTATATTCCATAACTCCGAGAAAAACGGTCTAAAAACTTTTTCGGCCCCGAAATTCAACAAGGAATCGAATGAGCTAATAAAAAGTAACTTACATGTTCGTTTTTTTTCGTGTGTCGCTGAATGCTTAGTCCTCTTGCAATTCCTCACTTAAAATTCGAAAGACTTCGTATGTTTAAATTGTGAAACAGTGGAATTTTCAGTAGAATCGCAGTAGCGTTCGGGTTATTAAGTTTGCGTCCAAGCCGAAAGATTTGACTTGCTACAAACCTGTTGAAAAAGAAGTTACACATCGTGACTAATTTTGGAAACAACGGTCGACAGTGATGAAAAAAACGGGCGAGAATCGTCCAAGTATTTCTCCATGAAACTCATGTTTTGAGAGAAAAATAAGATCATATTCGGAATTAACATTGAAAAATTTGTTTTCTAACTACTTTTTTGCGAAAATTTCCATCCAGAACAGTTCAAAAAGTGTTTCTTTTCCATTTTATTAAATGCAACTGAAAAACTGTTTTAAAACGCAAAAATGTTTATTTTAGAAAATTTTTATTTTTTGAACTTTGAGGACTTCCAGTAGTCTAAAAGACGGACATTTTTGCAGACTTCATCTATGGATACTCCACAATTAAAATATGGCAGAAATATGTTCACGACGATGAATTAAACTGTTCTGTAGAAGTCGAATGGTCCTTAGAATATCCTGGAATTTATAGCCAAAATGAATGATACTTTCCTGAGATACTGGGTTTTAACAAAATGTTAATAAATTGCAATAAGGCCAGAAAAGCTGATGTCTTGAAGCTTCAATATCTCAGTGGAAGACCATCCGTTTTGGCTGAAACTTTCAGGGTATTTTAAAGGCTGTTAAGCCTGTTTATCGACACAATTTCATCTTGATATTGCTTTGCTTCGATTCAAGAGGTATTCGTGTTCTTTTTTTCGGTGGGACTTTTGGAACACCCTGTAAATTATGTGTAAATAGCCAAGAAGATTATTATAATTAGTTATTGGCGGAAAAATGGCCTAAAAGCGTCTATGATAAAAATATATTAATTATAAAACTAGATTTTACCCCTACACTGTATATTTATATATGGACTTTTCGAAAATCAAAAAGTCCTGTATAATAAAAGTTTTCCCTTGAATTTAATATTGCATCTTTACAAAAAATTGCAATAAAAAAGTAGACAGTTTGATCAAGCATTTTTTGTGAAGATGCAATATTAAATTCAAGGGAAAACTTTTGAAGATAATGTTCAATAATATGTAATGGAAAATCATTTCCAAGAAATGTCATTTCAATATATAGACGTTCTTGATCAAAGTCATATATATTAGAACAATAATGAGCAGCTCGAATAAGTGCCGATCGAAAATAATAATTATAGATTAATTGTGCATGACTAACAACATACGGTAAAACATAAGCTTGAATATTTGGATCATGATACATAGATGTAGACAAATGACCCTCTTGATTTTCAAGATGAATATTTAAAAAATTTAGATTTATACCGAGAAAACTTTCAATATGAATATCTGACTGGTACTGATTAAGATCAAGTAAAAGCTGACCAAGATCATTTTTTGTATCATTATAAGTAAAAAATCCGGTTTCTCTAAATCTATTAAAGTAAAAAATAAAATAACCCTGAATGGATACCAAAAAAAACCCAACCTTCCATAAAATTCATTTTTCATTATTGGTTTATTCAAAAGATATAATTGCCATTCCAATAAAAATATATTTCCTAATGTTTCACTAAATCGTAAAGAATCTGGACTACCTTTTCCAAATCGATAAATTTTTCCATCGTAATAAAAATTATTATTTGTTAAAAATAATTGAGTCAAATCTTGAATTGCTATAATCGATAGATAGGTAGGAAGACGATTATGAGTTAGACGTTTCGTTAGAAAACGACCTAATGTGTTGAGAATAATGATATGAGGTGATACTGAATACAAATTTAAAATCTTAAATGTAGCGAATAATGTTGTTGAACGAAAACGAGATTTAGATTTTGTATATGTATTAAATTGACGAATAAAATCAGCACCATTAAGAAATATTGTCGCTCGACAAGCACCATCGACTAATGGTCGAAGTAATTGATAAGGAAAACGTGTTAGTTCATTGACTGGACTATAGAGACAAGAAATAAACGGTTGCACAATGGTCTTATTATCCTAAATGGAACAAAAGCGTAATGATCAAATCAATAAATTGACAAAGCATTGTGAACATTTACCTTGCTTATTTTAGATAAGAAATATAAATAGGAGAAATTCAATTTTGGATCGTTGAACATGTAATTTATTTAATAATTCTTCCTTGATATGTTGATCTGTCTGTATAGTTTTCAATTTCAAATTAATCTTCTGAACGATTTGATCAAGTATTTGCAATAGCCTATTATTTTTTTCATCGATCGTATCAACTAATTCAAAGATATTCGTTGTTGTTGTTGTCAGATATTCCTGGATATTTGTTTCAAATTCACTCACATCTCCAAGATAAAAAACATTTTGTTGCTGTTCGTTTTAAAATCAACTTGTTGTCGTTCAAATATTTTCGTATTCATTGAACATTTTTTTTATTATGATTTTTATTATGAATTATGATTATTGCGTGTGAAGAGTCATTGAGTACATTTTGAAATCAAAACACAAAGCAAAAATACACCTTTATAGCCGCGTCCTCAATAACTCTCTTGAGAAGGTGCAGGCGCAAAGGGCAGCATCAATGGTGCGGGTGAAGGCGGAAATCTTGATCCTGCGTAAGAATTCTTGGTTTTTCTATGTATATTTCATATCAATAGACATGCTGCGCGTATCTTTATGTCTGATTGAACAACAGACTTGAACGTTTGAATTAAACCTTTGAATTATCTATGGATGTTTGTTAAAAACACTTTCCCTGACTACAACGATCAATAACATTTCTATACGGTTGCGATGGCAACGAAGAAAAATCTTCGATTTTCTATGGATTTTAGACAAATATTAATCATCTTAGCGTATTTGAGCATTGAGCGGCGTTTTAGCATATTTGAGCATTTCAGTTAAATTGAGCATTCGAGCGAATTGGAACGTCTTGGCATAGTACAGCATTTTAACAAATCTGAACGTTTCAATAAGTTTGAGCATTTTAGCGACATCGAGAGGGTTCTTATGTTTTTCTGAGCATTCCATTAAAAATACGCGTCAATACACTGTTCCCAGAGCATTTTGTCCAATTTCTACCCAATATACGTTGCCATGCTTACTATACATGCGTGGTGGGAGGAAAACCGTTGGTTTTCTCGGGATTTCTCGTCAAGATATGCCCTCTGATCACTCACTCCTTTCTGTGCGCTCAGCTGGCCCTTCGGGCCATCCTTCGCTATTTGTTTTGACATAGCTTCTGTCATATTCTATGGATTTCTGATCGAGATACGATTGGACTGATGAAAAATTAGACTTTTTTTAGTATTTCTATATGGTTGCCATGGTAACGAGAAAATTCCTTCGATTTTCTATGGATTTTCCTCATCAATATATGCGCCATGCATGGCTGATCGGAATTGAAGAAATTTTATTATAACATTTAACAGGTATATATTCTTTTATTTTTATATATATTATTAAACGTAAAACAATATTTAAGATAAAGGATATCTTCATCCTCTTATTATTGATTAAATTACAGATCTTCACATCGAAATTAGAGTTAAAATATCTTCAGAATGAAACATATTTTCATTGATATTATCTCAATGTAAACATTTAAATGTTTTGACCTTTAGTCAGTGGTTCAGTGATCAAAGCTTAACAATATCAATTTCTAATCTTCCATCAACAAATTGTTTATCATCACGTTTAACTAAATTAAATATCTATGTTAATACTTTTGATGACTGTCTTTATCGTCTGGATGGACGTCTTCCGTGTTTGTCAACATTAATCGTTAATATAATTCAAATTTTCGATGCATCATCGAATATAGACAATACGGTAAAGAACTTTTATTATCTTATCCAACATAATTCTAGTTTTAATAGAAAAAACTTGCTTAACTAAAATGTTTCTCATTAGAATCGTATTGTCATACGTTTTTCTATGATAATCGAATTGTTTCATTACTTCATTGTAAATCTTGAAGAATTAATATTATTTATTTCAGTAACAAGACTTGAACTGACTTATATTTATCGAAATCATTTATATAATCAAATTCTCCATTATATGCCACGATTCAATCAATTTACATTCTATATATCTACCGTTGCTTATAGTATCAACAGAAAAATTGATCTTTCAGCGAATAATCATATTCAATGTAGTTTTATTGGAAGAGAAAAACAACAAGTTGGTTCGTATGTGAATAACAATTCAACAATGATAGCAGGCGAATGTCGTATCTATTCAATTCCATATCAGTTCAAGACTTTCCTTTTCTCCGCCAATTAAGTATACTTAATCCTTAAAGACAACAAAACAAGAAACATTTATCTACTCTGACCACATTTCGTCATTTAGTGGAACTTCATCTTAATTTAGCACATGTTGATTATGTTGAACAATTTCTCTTCGAAAGAAATACTAATCTACCTTGTTTATTAAGTCTTGAAATGAAATATGAAACATTAGTAATTGTAACAAATAATTTTACTAATGATGTATCACGTGTGCTCAGTTGCAATATCTTATTATAAAAGAAGCATTTGTTTGTCCAGAAAATTTTCATGGATATTTTCCATTATTGTAACATGATATACATGTTTTATACTATTGATAATTCGTAGATTTCGATCGGAACAAACAAATTGATCGAAGAAATTTCTTGAAAAAAAATCTGCACATAATAATAAACAATTCTATTAACACAAAATTAGTTTCAGTTTAACTATCTTAATAAAGAAATATAATTCAGTTATCGTTCAAATCAAAAAAATTTGAGAATAAATAGTTCAATGTTGAACTTATAATATGTTAATTGTTATCTCATTCAAAAAATTAAGGAGAAAGTCAAGCTACGCTGTCCGTCTGCTAGTGTTACTCGTATAGAGTCATCATTCACAGTAAGACAACTTGGATAAGTCTGTAAAATTTTCCTGCAATTGATGAACTTCACAAATAGTCATCCATTTCTTTAATAACTAACGAATTATAACGATATAGAGAAGATCAGTGTGCCCTAACGTCTACGATTCACTCAATTCTCTATACAAATTTACCCGTAACACATCGGTCGTCTGTTAGTAAATCAGAGTAGAAAATGTATGCTAGCAGATGGATAGATCGAAACACTACTCGGAAATACCTTGGTTAATATTAATTCACACTAAAGTGGAATTGAAATTCAAATACAGTGTGTTTAATGTGTACGACTAATATTATAACCGGTTAACTGTAGAAGCCAGAGATCGACAATGAATCGAACGAAATCTGAACCGAGCTCAACCCGAATAATTTTTAAAAAGTAAGTGAATGCACGCAAAACGTATAAGTAATATGATTTATACAACTTTGATTTCTTTTATGAAATTGTAATGTTGTTGATAATGATTAAACGACGTTCGATTGATTGTTTTACATACTTTATTTAATCTCGGTATAACTTAACGTTTACTATTTATAACAATACGATAGCGCTCATTCTACGGATTCTCTGACTCTTTTCTCAAAGAAACTACCAGTCTTTAATAAGAAGTTTCGTCAGAATGGCCTGTTAGTTTTTAACGCTCGCTTTCGTATTGAGTTGTTTGAAGGAAACATCGCAAATATTCATCGCATTTTCCTTCCAAAACGTGCCTAATCTTAATTTTAGAAATAAGTTTCTTCAAACCTATTTTCTAAAGCATGTCTCTGATATGCAGTAGAGACCAAACCGAACCACCTCTTGAAAAATCGAACCGGGTCGAACTCGAGCCAGTAAAGTTCAGTCCAATTCGGTCTCTGATAGACGCTTTACTATATTTGATCCTAATAACAAAATCAAACAATTTTCTGTTGTATTTAGAGATAAGAAACGAGTTTTTGTTAAGATATTTTTGGTCAAAAAATATCATCATAAATAATTGTAGCTATTAATTTCTTATAAAGACCGAGGTCTGTTAGTTTGAATGTCTCTGATCACTAAACTTTCTTAACACTGATTAATAATGATGTCTAACTGGCATGGACTTGACGAGAATTAGATCTGATGTCGAAATGTATAGTATAAAAGACTGAACCTAACTGAGGATTCCGGTCAAATATCGACAACGACAGAAGAACTTATGAAATTCTCAAAAAAAGTATGCAAGAGTCAGACTTTTTAACCAACTAACACAATTAAAAAAGTAGTCTAATATCGACTTTCTATCTTAATCGTATGCAAATTGTAGCAATCTTCAAAAAACAAGAAATATTTCGTACAGGACATATCACACTTAAAGATTGCGATTTTGTTGTCGTTTACTCGAAATGTTCTTCATAGATACATTTGAATGGAAATTTTTAAGTCCTCTAGAGAAAATGTGTCGTTTTTATTTCTGAGTTACAATGACACAATTCGATGAATGTAAGAATGAAAACATTTTTTCTTCGGTAGCAACTATATAATGCTAATAGACCTTGAAATTTTTTCTTTTTGTGCTTCCTCTATAATTGTCAGTCGTCTTTTTTATACTGCATAATTAATATGCTTATTCATTGGAATTTTTTCTGGTTGACAACCATAAGAAAGAAAGAGTAAGCGTAGTTGTACATCTATAAAAGGTTAGCGAAATAGTTTGTTTTCATTCTTTATTTAATCGATTGCATTTTATTCAAATCAATCTACGTATGGCTTCTGCTGCACAAACACTGGCAAATAATGACAAGAAAACACTGAGCGCAAATCAACTAGCCATTCTGATGCAAGCGAGCGGAAACAGCAGCGAAAGCTCACTCCAGAGTGACTATGGTCAGCTATTGAAAATATATTGTGACTGTCCTCCATCTTTTTCATATTAATTTAGTTTAAATATTATATAGAATTAATGTAGCTCACCAAAGAAATATCGATAGTCATTCATTCTAAATGTATAACTGATGTCTACCTCAGAATTGACAACAACAATAGCTAGAAGCTTGGGAGTTTTAGTGATCGATTGAGTAGACTTTAGGTTATTTGTTTTTGTTTGATATTCTATAAGGCAAAATTATTTTAAAATTCATTATCTTGAGGAAATATGCAGTGTACTATGAAAAACAATGTTCCATTTCAAAGAAATGTATCTGATGTGAATGTTAAAATCAAAATTCGATATCGGTTTTGTGCATTTTTCTGAATGTTTTTCTAAAATGAGGAATCTGAAAATGATTCGTTCTTATATAATCTATGCTAAACAATGAGTCAATTTGACAGGGCTTTATCAAAGAGAAATTGTCTAACTAATAAATACAATTTTGTTTTATTCGATAAAACTCTTTCTCTGAAGAAAAAGTTTTTTTCATTCATTCAACTTGTCATACTACAATAGCCTTTTTTCAAAGTTATTATTGATTGATGAGCATTCTATTTTTATGCCTCACATGTATGTTAGTAATGCTAACCTGTCCTATTTATAGTTCATATTTATTATAAATCAACAAAAAGTTAATACACAAATTAAATTCTTTTCTTTTAGAGACGCTCTGGAAAAGCTTTCCAAAAGGTTATCTGACGGAGGAAGAGTTCGTCGCAAAGTTTCATGAATCAGAAATGTTCGGCAAAGATAACAATTTTAGTCCAGCAAAACAATTATTCAGCTTGATTGATCAAAATAAATCAGGTATGTTATGTGCTTTCTCATATTTTTATATTGATTTAGATTATAAGCTAAATCAATACTACTATAGTAGTATTGCTGTTGTAAGAAGAAAGTAGTAGAAAGGCTTTAGCATCTTACAAATACTGCACATATCAGTATCTATTCAAAGTTCATCTATGTTTTTGTGGTAACTATTTGTTTTTATCGTCACTTTGTAGCGTCGAAAGTCGGTATAGTCTTCGAACGGTGGAGAAATTCTTTTAGAATAGTACTATATTTTAATTTTGAAAGAATCAAAGTCAATTTTCTTGCGATGTACATTTGAATTTTCATCCGAGCCTATAACAAGTGTTAATCCGATGTTATTATAATATTGAAAATTTTTTAGTTTTTTTTTCTATGATAGATGTGTCTGATGGATAAATTAAATAGATTTGTAAGATGATATGTTTATAAACGTTTGATTGATGCACTAGCTGAAGCTAAGAAAACGTATTCTTTAAAAGTATTCTGTCATAGGATGAGGCATGACTGTCAAAGCAGACAATCAATTTTTTTAGTTCTTTGTTAAAATGTGTTTGTCCATTGAATTTTAGTAGTGCGCATTATATAAAACAATGCACAAAAGCATGTTTTGCTTTTTTTTAAACTTTGTTAACTGTGGTACGAGTGAGAGGTGAGAATGATTGAATTTTTAAAAATTTTAATGGAATTGGACTCTCTGATTTTGATGCTTCTATGAAATAAATGAGAATATTCACTTTACCTATCCACATCGACTCGCACCCTTTTGTATGTTAGATTAGAAAGATATTTCACATAGATCGAAAGAGTCTGGTTTAAAAATGTAAATTCACTGATGTTTGTCTGTCTGTTGTGTAACTGCCAATGATCAGTTGTACCATAGCTATCACTTATGATCATTTCCATAATAATTGTCTACAAGTGTTGAAATATTATCTTTAAGATCAATAATGATTATGACATCACATAATCATCAGGAAAGATTCAAGGAATAATCCGATCGGCACTCCATTGGAAGATACAATCACAAATAGAAATGAGTTTCCTTTGGAAATGGCACGGCCTATAACACTATTGTATAATCGAATGCGTCTCCTTTTCGCTGTAAAACAAAATTACAGTGATTGTAGTTATTATTTTTATTTGTATATTTAGGCACGGTGGATCTGTTTGAATATCAGTTGGCATTCATCCTAGTGAGCAACCAAAATCCCAACATGATAATGAGTTATCTTTTCAAAATGTTTGATTCCGATAAAAATGGTCTACTGAGCCAAGCTGAAGTCATCGATGTACTGAATACATTCTTTTCCTTAATCGTTCGCAACAATGATGATGGTACTCAGGAGAAACCGAACTATAGCTTGAAAGAAATTAAGAATGACATAATCAATGCTTTTGGTGACAAAACAGAAATATCCCAAAAGGAATTATTCGAAGTCTGCAAGAAAAGCCCTATAATTCAAGATTTTGGTACGCGCCTACAAACTGTAAATACGATTAGCATGGTAGTTGGCGACTGTGACCTTCAATAATGGCATTGATCGGTTATCGTTTACTTTATCTAAAATATCTTTTCAAATAATATATTATATAATCTATTATATAATTAATATTCAAATAATATATATAACATAAATATATTATATAATTCTAGATATTCGATGTACTCAAACTCTTAGATACCCACTAATCCACTAACTAGTTTGGAATACCTTTATTAGCTTTATAAATCTTACATAAAAGCTTCATAAATCATCCTAGAAGAACTTCTTACTACACTTCATTTTCTTTAATCGTGATACTGTTATAAAAATAATAAAACTGCCATCCTTTGATTTTATCACAGTTCAAGACTGTCTTGAGGGGGTGAAGGAGTGAGTTGGAGCTGCCATAATCCGGATTTCGATCTCTGCTCAAGAGATCTCATCAGATGGCTTTTTAAATCCAACGCTGAGTATGCATGAAATTAATTCATCAAGTATGATGTTTTCAATGGTGTGCAGACTAGCAGAATCGTTTATTTTTTTTGACGAAACCCCGCAAGAACAAATAACAGAATCAAAGAGGCCGTGGACAAATAATCATTATTTGGTTGTCGACAGATGTTGTTCTCGCATATTCTTTAAGTCGTTGTCTTCGTTTGTTTGCGCCTCTGTTTTTTTCCAATTGCGCTGTAGGTGCAGTGGCCCATTTTGAGCCTGGAGTTGTTCAAAGAACCGTTTATCTTGCGGCTATTCACGTGTATCAATATTCCATTCCGATGTCAATTTGAATCCGAACCGTATTTGGTTTTTCTGTCAATTAGCATTCATAGGCATCAACGCTTACCTTGTGCTGTTGCTGTTGTTTCCATTCCTCGTTTGACTGATGTTTATGGTCTGCTGGTGCTGATAGCATTGAAGATGAGGAAGATGAATTCATATTTCTGTGTTCGAATATGTTGAAATCAAGATCTAGAACACTCTTCGACAATGAGTCATGTTGAGAAGCAAAGTTCTTTTTAAAGCTGTCATTCAGTTGTGA
>CAJNOQ010008149.1:0-11484 GCA_905250885.1 Didymodactylos carnosus
GAATGCATGCTTCATTAGTTCTGAGCAAAACAAGTTGCAAAAAGTCAGTCTACATTTAGAGCGGAAATTGACTTCCGCAAGAATGAAAGCTGTTTTTATCTCTACCAAATCATGCAAACTGGATTTTCTTAAATAGAGTTGTAGACCGACGTCTGATCTACAATTTAGTCACTCCAAAAATTTTTTTTATATTTTTTGTATATTCGGAATCAGTATAATCGATTGGCCAGTACAGCATGGCTCGTATATATGTATATAGGACGTTATTTCCTTTTAACGAACAAAATAAGAAAAATGTTATTCTATAGGCCTGTGTGTTTTTTGTTCGTTTTTCTTATTTTGGCACATAACGTACATACTCAACTCCTTTTTTGTTCCTAGACTTAATATGGAGTAATCAGGTATTATCTTTCCAAGTGTTCTGCTCTTTGACTTTAAAAAGAGAGATGCCGTTTTTATTGTATCATATTTGATAATTCTGATTCTTTTTTCTTATATATCCGTAGATAACAATTTTTCTCCTTAATGAACAAAGTAAGAAAAACAAAATTATCGAAAAACATGTGCCCTCGCTGTGAGTTTATTTTACGTTCTACCCACTTCTCGACTTAAAACTAAAATAACTAGAGAAGATCCTCTTCCGTTTTCTATACTAATCTGAAGTGCACAAATTGTACATATATTCATTTATTTTCCACAAAAAGATCCGTTTTAGTTTTTAAGATACAGAACTGTCAAAATCACAGATTAAACCTAGTAAAATGTATGGGTTTCACTTTTCAACTTTAGCTGTACCACCAGAAAAAACAAAAGTTGAACTTGGTCTCGTATGATGATTATGACCCGAAGAGAAAGCCGGAAAGTCACGGTAGTCAAAAAGAGTTTATCTGGTGCTGCATATAAAAGAAGTATAATTTGTTAAACGTTAATTATCAATATTGAGAGCCACATATCTCAAACACTGAAAGGTATCTTTTTCTAGAAATACATCAGTATATAGTACAACTTGTGTACTTCAAACTAGTATAAAAAGTGGAAAAGAGTCCTCTCTAAATTCGCAAAGTTGTTAGAATATAGGATGAGCACTGCTCTTTTAGACATAATAAATGAATATCTAGATTAAAATAGAAAATTTGTTCTTTTCTCGTTTTCTTGATTTCTACGTTTACTTCTATAAGCGAGAAGAAGAAAGAAAGATCAAACAGATGGGTTTCTTTGAAGTCGGAAGGTGAACTGCGTTGTACTGTAGTGTAGGAAAACGTGAAATCTCAACACGAAGATTCTCGAGTAAAAATCACAGTTGCTTTAGTGAGATCTTTTGGACGTACAACGTGATTGACTATTCCTAATATCTAGACTCCCAAACCACTTTTCTTTTGAAATAAAGGTCAAACTTTCATATCTTGTTGCTTTTCTTTTTGTTCCACAGTATAGTTCAGCCGCATGTCATCGGAAAAAACAACGTTGATTTAGAGTTGCTGAAAAGTGGTTTTTCGTATTCGGCACACTCGATAACCCATAAGATTTTCTGTTTTTGGTCCGAGGTACTTCCGAAAGTTTAGGAAAAGTTTTCAAATTAATATTATTTTTCCATCGAAAACTTTTTGCGCCATTTTGTTTCAAAATTTTTCTTAAATTTTCGGAAGTACCCAAAGCGAAAAATAGAAAATCTTCTGGGTATCGAGTGTGCTGAATACGAAAAATCACTTTTCAGCAACTCTTAACTAACTTTATTTTTTTTGTTCCGGTGATATGCACCATAAAAAATTTTTATATTCTATCATTAGTCTGTGTAATACCTGAACAAACCCACTATGACAGCGCTGATGAAAAATCATTCTTACTATTTGCTTAAAACCATATTAGCAAGTGATAAGGTCGGAGAGAATATATATATTACCTACAATCAATTAGCACAGTTAATGTGTTCTTTGATGTGTTATATATAAGAGTTAACAAAAAGCAATCTATTGGAAAAAATAAATAAAATGGAAAAGAAAAGATGGATTTTATATATTTTTACTCTTATACAAACATCACAGAGGAGCGCTTTACATTATTCTACGAATAATCCGAATGATTCGTTTGATCCGATTGATTCGTTCATAGTTTTGACGGCTTCCCTAAGCTTCTCTCTAGCAGGAAAATCTAATCTACTAATCTGCTTTTGCTGGTGCATCGTCGATTTCTTTTACTCGTTTATTACCGACGACTACTCGAGTATCCATTTATGTACTGTTGTGACAACTGTTTAGCTTATCACACTGAATTGTCCACTCATCGAGCAATGCAGTTTAATAAGTCGTGTTCCAGTAGCCACAGTCGACTAAGACGTTAAATAAATTAACTGAGCTACTACAACGAAGTCTGTCAGTAGATAGGAAAGTGATTCAGGATCTTTTTCCAACTTCGACTAATGAATTACTACTTTTCTGCTTATGTAATGGTTCTGAGAGATGCACAAATGTGTTCTACCCCTACTGTATATGCAGATGATTCGTCGTTACTATTGTACCTCACTATGGGATCAATAACTTCTAATTCTTCAGGTGAAAATTCAGTTCATTCAGTAAAAATTATTTATATTTTTTCAATATTATTTTCGCTCTGTTTTTAAGTAAATTTCAGTTGAGAGAGAAAAATGTAGCTATTGGCTTTTTACATACCAACATCGGATCACCACTTCGACAAATAATTCTTGTGTTTTTATAATTAACTTTATCTTGAATCATATCTTGCATTTCAACACGATTTTTGTCGGCTAAAATAACAATTGATGGATTACGTTGACTTTCATTGGCAATAACTAATTCTTTAATAACATCAAATATTAATGGTGACCATCCTAAAATAACTGAAAGAAAGAAAGCGGCAGACTTAACGTTTTCTTTCATGATCAATTATGTATACTTGTATGATTATTTTCAACAACTGTTGATCGTCCTTTCTTTAATTCCTCTAGTTTCGTGTCCATAAAAGTGACTATTGCACCAATTAATATTGCAATAATAACAAGCCCAACAATTATCACAATTCCAGATATAACTCGATATTTTACACCAACATCATTTGTGGCGGCACATGGATCAAGTATACGCGTAAATGTTTCCCATAATGCGTCTTCATAGTTCTTTGTTTTACCACAAAAATAAAAAATAATACTAAATAGTAATACTATAACTGTGGCTATAATCGTTAATAAAGGAATTATAAAGACTAGGCCAAGTGAAAACAGATTATCGAATTTATATTTTAAATAGGAACGAATATATCCAAATCTTCTGTTCTTGCCATCTAAGAAAATTGGACAACATTTGTTTTGCTTCATCGATTTACTTTGCACTACTTAATATCTAAACAAAACATTTATGAAACAGATGGAAAAAATATAGTAGCTGCTATTATGCCGTCTCATATCAAATAAATAACGTTCATCATTCTGATTTACTTATCTCTTGACTGGAAAGGAATCGACAATATCAGATTATTTCTATAGAATAAAATAATTATCTTTCTGGTTCACATTATATTCTGAAGAGCATTCTCGAAGCAGCAGCAAGTAAATATTAAGACAGTTCGGACGGCCATCGTTGTTCTTGTAGGACAAGAGTAAATGAGGAACATTCCCAATTCTTATTTCTAATCACCCTCGTATTATGTCTTGACTTGTCTGTTAGTCTGTCCGCTGACAACTTGTGTCTATGCCCTAACACACAGGGGTAAGTCCCAGATGTCGGGACTAAACTGACTCCACGTGTGTTTTTTGTTTGTCTGCGTCTAAGTTTAGGAAACTCCGGAAAACTGCTGAGAAACAGAGGAATATTTTGGGAAACTAAGGATGCAAAACTGCAAGGAAACTGAGGAAAAGTGCAATCAGATAATAGGAAACCAGAGATTCTGAAGGGAACCTAAGGAAAACCAAAGCAGACAGAGAGAAATCGATGGGAAATCACTGTAAGCAGCTAAAAGTTTGATAAAACAAGAACGATTACGCAACAATTTGCACAATGCTAGTCTCGCTGCGCGCCTTCGGCGCTTGCTTCGACGATTTCCCCTTGCTCATGTAATTACTAACCGGAAGTTCTACTCCGCCCTGAATCACTCATAGATACCCTAATAGAATTTATCAGTTTCCATACACTTTAACTCCATAAGATCCTTTCCTCTACAGCCATCCTCGTGAGACGAGCTCTCGGAAGCTTTTCGTCTGCCGGGGTACCAAACATCTCTATTCGACCGGCTCGAAATTTTTCTCGAGGCTTGCTATCTATGTGAAAAAAATCGAAATCGATAACTCCTCGAACGCTTATATCAAGGGTCTGAAGTCTCATTTTTCGAGGGATCCAGCCCTCCATAAAGACCCATTGAAAGTGTATTTTCGAGTACTCAAAATACCGCTCGAACAAGTTGTTGAGAGAAAATCGAGTATGTTTTACTTTTGAACATGACGAACACTTATTACAAGATCAAGAATTCAGCATAAGATTTTGCATTTAGTCCACTAAACCACTTGAGAATCACTCAGTCGTGCTGTGAAGCTAGTGTGGAGAGAATTTGGCTGTGCCAAACGCATCAGCTGTATTTTGCACAAGAGTCTGTGTTTGTTTTAGCCAAATTCTCTGCACACTAGCTTTATAGTTTGCAAATAGTTCTTCCACGTACTTTTACAAGGTGTAAGAAAACCCTTTTTCAGAAATTCATTCGACTATTGAAAAAGTCAAAAAATCACCTAGGAAGTTGAGAGAAAATGACTCGTACAAAATGTTTCTAGTTACGTTCTGATATGTTTCCAACCGAAGAAAACAAGAGAATTAGAAACAGAGTCGAGTATATTCTCCTTATCTGTTTATTTCACGATTCAACTGTGCTGGATACCACAATCTGAAAGTAGGCCACACTGTTAACTCGCACTGAAGATATGCGGTGGTTTGTAGTACAGATGCGCAACCCGATCCGTACCCGACCCGACCCAAAGGTTGGGTACGGGTAGAGCAGTTACGAATACGGATTATATATATTTTTAATTTATCCGAAAACCGGAAGGTTCCGGTGAAAAACCCACAAAATTTTATTGAAAAAATACAGGAGTTTAGCTAAAATACATGAAGGTTTAAACGCGTTACTTGAGAACGTAATGATAATTCGACATCTTCAGCCGAAAATCAAAAGCTTTTAGCTGGAAAACAAGAAGGAGAAAGTTTTTAGGTATAAGTCGGGTACGGGTACAAAGTTGTCGCGTCGGGTCGGGTCCGGTAAGGTGGGGAAAACAATTTTCAGATCAGATACGGGTACGAAAATAACACTAACACAATATACTTGCTCTAATACGAATCGACGTAGAATTCAATGCTTTATCCGATGAACCACTCCGAAACGAAGGTGATATTATGTGCAGGTATAGGCGAGATATCTTAATAATACGAGCGAAAAAAACACAATGGTAAAATTAAGCCTAGTATTTTGTGCAACAATGGCCATAGTTGTTAAGCTACTGGCACGGATGAATGCATTTATTAACGCCTCCTTTTCTTTACTTTATCAACGATGAATGATAGTTTGACTGACGGTGTGATTCTGACCGATATTTATTTGACGAGCAAACACCCGTTCGGATGCGTAAATGTTAATTTGGCTATGCCAATTGATAGCTCTTGATTAGGCTACACGCTGGTATGATCGCTATCGTCTACACATGGGATCTGCGTGTTTCACATCGCGACCGGTCAAAAACTAATCTCTTGTTCGAGTGTACGTAGAACTGGGTTGGGACACATAGTAGGAGACTGCGCATTGGCATTAGCTCATTAATACTATGATAGCGAGACGAGATAGAAGGTCAGTCCATCGTGTTTGCTCTACAAGATGTGATAGCTTTTCAAGTTCGAAACTGTTCTGATTATTCTATATTAATCAACGAAAAAACAGAAAAAACATGTCTGCCGCTTTTGGCCTTCTTTTTGCCACAGCGTTACGATTTTTCTATTTTTTCGTTGATTAATATACAGTAATTAGAACAGTTTCGAACTTGAAAAGCTATCACATCTTGTAGAGCAAACAATTTTCTACAAACTGTTATACTTGTTCAATTTTTGCCAGCTCCTCTTCACTGTTCTGGACACGTTTTTCAGATAGCTCCAAAATCTGCTTGTGAGGCTGTTTGTATCACAGCTGTATTTTCATAACGAATCAACGGTCAGAGCCGAGACGTTTTCCACTTTGTAGAGAAATATTCAATCTACTTAATTATCTAGTTGCAATTTTAAGTTAGTTTGTAGCTTTATTGCAATAATTTTTTGAAATGAGCGAAAAAAGAGGACCGTTAGTTTGACAAGCCGCTGTCCTGTTCAAACGTAAATTTTACTTTTCTCATCCAACTGGCAGATTCAATCAACCATGATGTTACAAGCAAAGTGTGATTCTCGATTTTTTGTACAGTACGGTATGAAAAGCCGGAATGCGTTAAACAACGAAAGTCAATGTGACGGATACCCTGTCGCAGAGAGCCACGCGTCTTGTTATTTCAATGTTTAACCGGGTCGTTATTCGCTTTTACTTTTATCAGAAACTGATGTTCTTCCGCGATCATACTAATCTTTTCCTCGCTGAGATTCATTATAATCATGCCGGAGAAGTTCAATGCCCACCGATTTACAAATCGAATGACTAAGTTCAGCATGCGAGTTGCCCGCATAACAGCACGCGTTATCAGATTTAACGTATAGTTTTGTTATATGTGAATTATCAGCATGAACTATCTCAGTACATGCAGGAGAATGGCTAGGGTATCACCAGTGGACTGATCAGGTTGAGTGAGCATAGTAAAATAAACATATGGTTCGGACTTTTTGTGAAAAACACGTCTATATGCTCTGAAAACCCGCGTTTGCCAAACTATTCTTTCTGGGACTCTCGGAATTGCATTTTCTGACTCCAGTCTCTTATACAGAAACCAGTGTCATTATCGAGCTTCTTAAAAACATCGAATCTTGCTCGCCTCTGCTGGACAACACAAATCAAATGTTTGATCTACATCCAGATAGAACTAGCACCGAGGCTGAAATCATACAAAAGTTCAATGACTAAACCCAGAGTTGGAACCGTTTGACAAAAATGTAATCAAATCGGGTCAACTGCTTGATAAGCTAAATTGGATCGGTTCGGTTTCGGATCGAAAAAGTTTTTCTAAATCGGTCTAAAAAGGTTTGATTATTTCTAGTGATATTTATTTTTCAGTGGTCTATGCTACTAAAGCACGCTGTGTGTCCTTGTAATCGTCTTTCAAGAGATGGAAATATAGGCACTTGCCTACACCAAGCTTCGAAATGTGTCAAAGCTTCTAAGTCAACATCAAAACGCTTGGTGCTAGCCCGATCAGCTTCTTTTTTTATAAATGTTACCCATTCTGACAATATGTAATGCAAGAAAACAGATCAATTTGAAGAGAAGAAACAACTTTTTGTAGCAAACATAATGAAAAAATGTATATTCTTTTTCTCTCAAATTTCTTTCAATTTGCTCAGAGGACAATTTATCAGAATCAATCATTTTAATAAATGCGTTCAATGAATAAATAAGACAGTGACGTGCTCGTTAGACAAAAGAGAGCAAAGTGAATAAAAATATAATACATAGTCTAACTTATTATATTTTTGTCTACTTTGTTCTATTTTGTCTGATGAAGATGACTTTGACGTTGAAATACGACAATGAGAATAAAGAGTCTATAAGGTACACACTTTCACAACACGAAAGGTTCTGACCGATATATTTCTTTATGCTATTTTGTGTAGGCTATAGATCTTGTGAGTCACTAGTTTCACCAGAATCTTAGTGAATCATTAACTAGGGAAAGCGTAAACGAAAAAAAATGTAAAAGACTGATTGCTTCTCATGAGAAAAATGCAATGTATTTGTCGCAGGAGTCGTTCCATATTTTCAAAGATATATTCCATCTTTTATTATTTACTTTCATATCTAGGTTACAAAACTTGAAACGTTGGCGTTTAAATATAATATTAAGATTATCTACTATCTTAAATGTCATTGCGAGCTAAATGCCATTGAAGGTCTTTGGTGGAATCAAAAAGCATATGTTCGTTCACGTATTGACCAAACTTTTGATAAAATGATAAGATTAATATCTGAATCACGTATACATTTTGTTGAACGAAAAATTTTATTGAAATTATTTCGACGTTTCTGGCGTGCAATCAAAGCCTATTCTCAAGGTCAAACATATGCTGACATCTTAAGACCGTTCTTCAGTCAGTTTTGCAAAACAGCAATACAATCACATTGTAGAATCTCAAATACAAACATAGACGTAGTCTAACGGAAATTTTTCTCTATTTGAACACTTAATCTGCATGTATCATTCGTATTATTTATTCAAACTATGGTTTTTCAAGAATAGGTTTTCCAGAGACCCTTCAAAGATTCTCTAGAGATCTCAATGTGTGCTCATTTGATTCGTCCTCACTTTTTACCTATATGAACAAATTTTCACTTGATTTGAGTAAAAGATAGTCGTTTTATTTAAAATGACCTTCCCGTTTTTCTATCTTAGTAGTAAAATCACTTTTCTCGACAAAAGAACGAAAAGAAAAGAAAAACATATATACTTTGTGACTAATAGTATGATGAGTCACATGAGATACCATGTGTGCCTTCATCACTTACGTAAAAAACTAGATAGATTTAGAAAAACGACCTACACATATGACGCTCGGCATGGTTCGAAGCGTCCTCATTAAAATATTTTTGGAGCTGAAGTCGATTTAACGACTTGTTTATTTATACTCCGTTTTTGATGCTGAGTCTGAAAAAAATATTTTCAGAAGCTGAAAGAAAAAATGAAACGGAGAATTTTGCGCATTCTGAAAAAGTTGTATTTTTCCAAAAAAATGATTCCCTTCGATTTTTTCGTATTTTTCGATCTGAAAACAGCATTTGCTATAAAGAAAAGGCAAAAAAAATTTTTACTTGAAATTCGCATTGCCGGCATCTTACTTCTGTAGATGAAGGGAATCACCGAACACTTTTTGTGACCACTTATTGAATGACTTCTATGACTCATAGATTCGTCATCTGAAGAAATATATCAGAAGAGTTTCTATCAGGATGCTACACTCTGTTTTACCGTCACTCATATGCTCATTTTGTTTAGAAACTGAATGAAGTGAAACTGGACTTGAGATATTTGAAAAACTTCTTGCTCTTTGTCAATTTTTGAATTTAGGCGGTAGAGTCAGTACTGGCGATGATGGTACTGCTAAACTTAAATCTAACGCTTAAGGTGTTGAACCTGTCGCTTTTAAAACATTTGTGAGATTATTAACCATCGCTCTACTTTGTCGATCTTTGATACTATTTGAATTGGAATCATCAGATTTTTCATCAATCTCCGGTTTATGTAAATTTACTAAATATAGGAGGTATACGTCTGCAAAGCCTGACCTTAGAAAGCAGTAACTCACGTTCATTCAGTTTATCAATAAAGTCATCTGGAAGTTCTTCGTCGTCGAACACGGCTTTATCGGATAACAATTTCCACATTTCGATGTCACGTCTTGGTTTCTGACCAAATACCACTTCGTAAAGACATTTTTGATAGATTGGGCAGAACTAGTATTTATCGAATACACAACTGGAGCCTAATCTAGAAAGTTTTAGTATTGCTATTCCTCAGAATGATCTGTATTTATCTTTAGATCATTCCGTTGAATTATTTGACTGCATTCATTTACCAAGAGCTAATTCCAGTGTCTAATTACCACGCTTAATTAAGCCCTGCGTTCGAGGATGACGAGGGCGACCATTGAGAAATTTACATTTTTCCTATAGAAATAATTAAAATATCAACTTTAACATTTTAATTTGACCTAGGAGAAAGTAAAATTTTAATTTTTTCTATGAAAATTTTAAATTTTGCTGAATTTTAATTTCTCTTGCAACATATTAGAAATGCCTACAGAGTCGTTCGTCATTACATTTCATCCCCACACACTGATTTAAAAATATTTTTTCTCAAGAGCGTATGCCAAAGTATATGATGTGCTATTAAAATCTCGAATAATCTCACTTTCGTTTTTTCACCTAAATACGACGTGATTGCCCATTGTGTATTGTTCAAAAGGTTGCGAACAAACACAGAATAATTTCTGTTTGACAATAATATACTTATTTTAAGAAAGCTCTCAGAACATCACCAACAAAAAGTTATTGGAATATTTGGTTTCAACAATTATCAAAACATTTTTTCAATATTTTTTGATGCCACCTGTCTGTCTCTGTCATTCTTTGTATAATACCAAATCTTGTATATTCAAATTCAAATGTATTTATCATCAAATGACAATATTTTTACGTTTACATATTGCACTTTATACACTCGTGAATTTACCATAAACATTCGTTTTTTCCGTCCATGTTTGTCTTTCGAAAAAATATATGAGAGAATGTTAAGAGAAATGTTCTGAATGTTGAGAAACAATGAGAAATATTCTGTTTTAACAGGAACAACCAAAACTCTACTCACAACAACGGACTGCCGATGATCCGAAACGAAACCGGCATTTTTTGCTGGAGTTTTACAATATTAAAGGGTTAAACCAAGTTACAACCAAATAAGCTTTTGATTTTCTCTTAAAATTCTTTCATATAGTTTTTGAAAGACAAACATAGACGGAGAAAACGAATGTTTGTGGTAAATTCACGAATATAATGTAAACGTAAAAATGTTGTCATTTGACGATCAATACATTTGAATTTGAATATATAAGATTTGGTACTATACAAAGAATGAAGAGACAGATGGTACCAAAAAATGTTGTTACTTCTACTTAATAACACGTGTATATTTGATAAACAAGAAAGCATAAGCACAATAATAGAAATAATAAATGAATGCAACCGTGAACTATATAAACTAAAATGAAAACATTCAATTAGTGTATGTTCACTAGCGAGACAAGGTGTTGTCGATAATGTTGAATATTGCATTATCACACTATTGCATCTTCACAGCCGAATATTTTCTTTAAAAATAGACAAAATCGGCCTGTGGAAGGCTTAGAATGTCTCAAAAGAAGAATTTTAAGACCCACGGCTATTAGTTCACATTACAAAATCCGAAGGCGTTAAAATGAAGGTTTCAATTCGTTTGAAGGAGTGCAATGTAATTACGTACACTTTACATACATTAAAAAAGTTGTCGAACGCACACAAGCAGTGAATATTTGCCTTCCCTTTGCCCCCGCTCCACATCTTAATGCGTGTTAAAGCGTGGTATAATTGTGAGCATCTTCGTATATATTAAAAAGTAGAACGCATGTAAACAATGATTTTTTCTAGCCGATGTGAAGGAATTCTAAGTTTTTCATGTGTTCGAAAGCCATGCGATATAATGACAAAGGGCTCAGCATGCATTAAAAAAATAGAACGGGTGCGAAAAGCGAATTTTTTTTGGTGCCTTTACATGCATTC
>CAJNOQ010008150.1:0-11483 GCA_905250885.1 Didymodactylos carnosus
TCTCATGAAAGGGCGATAACCACCTCGACGCAAAAAAGAGCTTTCGAATGACATATTCTATATTGTTCTAGGAAGGTATGAAGCCGAGAGATACACACTCGAAAATATGATCGATACAACGTATCAGTAGTGGCAGAAAGAAAATTTTCGATGAAATGTTTTTGTTCGAAAAGCGAGTCTTTTGACTAACAGTACTAGATAGGTTTACAAAATGGAGTGGGAACATTTCGGCATGCACTAATATAAAATATTATGCTTTTACGATTCTAACTTTCGGATTACAGTACGATTTATGTATTAGATCAATAAACTATATTCCACATTAAGACCTTAGCAATTTTTCATTTTATTTAATAGTTCAAAAAAATATCGTAAAAATAAACTAAAGCAGTGCAAAATAAAATAAACCCAAAAAATGATTAAAACCATAGAAAAGCAATTCAGACCGAAAAAGTAACTTGAACGTTTTTGGCCTTATGAAGAAACGGATTTACGTTTTGTACGTATACAAAGCTCAAGTGGATTGTGTTTAACTCTTTGAGGACGGACGGTGCTACATACGTTGTACGACCTATTTTCCAGTAGAGAAGAAAATTACACACTCACCTCTGACCTTCGCTATTTCACTTATTTTGCGGACTTTTCATTCCCCATATATTATCAGGCAAAACTAACAACATGTTTGAGACCAGCAGACAAAACTGGGTCGAACCGCATACCGAACACTCGGTTTTCGAACAAAAACATTTCATCGAAAATTTTTCTCTAGGTTAGAGATGAGTGAGTAATCTTTCGGACAAAAGTTTCACCTACGTTTTCCGGAACCATAGGTTTCCAGGATTAATTTTTCCTGATCACTAATGAGCGACCTTTAGTTCATCACCCTCAACCTTCTACGTAGGTTTCAATCATGGGTGCTGGTCCTCAATGAATTTCCAGAACCACACAGTAGTTAACCTTCATACTTTGGCTAGATAATCCACAAACACTGTAGAGCCCTTGGTGCGAATTTGAAGTCAAAGTGATGCCTCTAGACGGAATTATGAATTTTTTTCGCAAAGAACCTCGAATTTTCCACAAAAAAAAGCGATCCTCGCCCGTAAAACAGCTGTATTTTACAGTCTCCTAACAGCCAACTCACACGAGTTACGCTGATGTTGCTACTTTTGGCTGGCCATTACTAAAAAAAACAGCCTTAGACACATATGCAACGAGCGTGGATATACTTCTTACTAAGTGATTGGCTGGTAAACAGATAGCAACTGCTCAATCCATAGAAAAGAAAGAAACAGTGGCATTAGTTTGGTTTGATACGAATGTTAGTTTGTGACGATGATACAAAAAAACAATAGAAATATTATGTGCAATTATCGATTATATTCTGTTCTATTTTAATCCGTTAGAATGTATTACTTATGATCGACAGGTAAAAAAGAGAAGAGGCTTTTCGCACTCTAAATACAAAACGGAACTGCGTTTCGCATGGTAGGAAGTTCAAATAA
Source organism: Didymodactylos carnosus (assembly GCA_905250885.1). NCBI lineage: Eukaryota > Metazoa > Rotifera > Eurotatoria > Philodinida > Philodinidae > Didymodactylos > Didymodactylos carnosus. The sequence continues at coordinate 1,503 of CAJNOQ010008150.1, forward strand.
CCGATTTTGGTTTTGTAATATACGTTTTTTCAAGAATGTAGGTGCAGGATTATAAATACTTTCATAAATATAACCCTTGTCATACATGTTGCGCCTTTCTCTGACAGATGGCGCACTTTGTCGAGGACATATGACACATGTCCAGAACATTCTGGACATCGTTTTCGTAGTTTTATCAGTCTTGGGTATTTCTAGTTCTAGATCATTCCGCGATACGTTTAAGACTGTATATTAAGAGTTTGTCCTCACAGTATAGATTATGATTACTTGTTATAAAGTTACATTTAAGGTGAAGATAGGAAAAGTTAACGTTAGTTATTTTTTTATCATGGCAGGGTTTACCTTGAAACGTTATGTATATAAGTTCATCAACGTCAATGCGACTAAGAAAGAGAGAGGTTATTGCCTTCTCGGCACGATCATTCATTTTGTATCTGTGTGCTAAACGTGCTCTCATCTCGTATACGTCTGTGTTTGCTCTTCTTTCGCATTCACCTCACTCATTCTATGAAAACAGCACGTCGGAGTAATGCGGCACTATCGCTTGTTCCCATTATGTACACCTCTAACTGTTGCCAAGAAAACAACAGACTTGCCGAAGTCAGAAAAAGTCCGTGGTACCAACTGGACAAAAGCAATACTGGCCACTATCCCGTCGATTGTTTTCGGAACCTTCACTGTCGTCTTTACTCTACAACAGAATTCTGCATCTCGTGCGGCTCGAGAACAAGATCAACAACAGTCTGATGCTCAGAGTAAACGAGCCATTTTTGACAACTATGTTGATATCATCTCCGAACGTCTTCTCAGTCCACAATTTAATCGAAGCAATATAGAACACCTTCAAACGATCCGAGTTAAAACCATCACTGCCCTTCGCCATCTTGATCCGAATCACAAACGAGATATTATCTTTTTTCTTCATGAAAACAACTTGATTCGAGCAACTCTTCCGTTAGTGAAACGTGTCAATCTGGACGGTGCCGATCTTAGCGGTGGAGTTCAATTTCGTCGATCGGCAACAAATCGATGTAATCTCGACGATCTCTATCTTCCTGGCGTATTTGCGTCCGACATTGTATTTGACGGATGTGAACTGAAAGGATCTATTTTTGACGATAGTGTTTTGACTCGGAGTGAATTTGTTAACTGTTCATTAGAGCACTCTTTCTTCCTCAATAGTTTTCTTCATCGAACTACTTTTCACAATAGCGACTTGGACGCAGTCAACTTTTCAGGCGCATTTCTAACACAAGCAACGTTTTTTGATGGTATATTCCAGCAGACGAATTTAACGAATACCGATCTACTTGGTAGTAATCTCACCGATGTCGAACTGACCAGCTTTTACGGTAGTACAAAAGCCCCTGTTCTCGTCAATACTCGCTTTCCAAATGGGTCATTCTCGCGTATTGACTCTACACAACTGGTGAGAGATGGTGGGGCCGAAAAAGGGGTAAGTCGCTCCCATGCATATCAGTAGTTCAAAAACTGTTTTTAATTTATTGTACGGAAACAAGCTCCGGGGCCGGTTCTCCGTCTTGTCCATCTAGAGTACCGTAACGAGGCACGAACAGGACTAAGCTTTTTAGTTTCGATACCCCTCATGTCTAACTGCACTAGGTCTTCGGCTTTGCTTCGCTGTCTAGCTGTATGAAATGGATAAAGTCGGATCTCCGTAGAGTCGGCATACGGGAAACTAGTAGGCACTAAAAATTATATCTTGCAAATGACAAAGAAATTTGAAGACGACGCCTATGATTTTTTCTTGAAATTCACTCAGCTGAACAGATGTGTCATTTGAAATGTTTGATGCGTGAACAGCGGGTTTAATGATCAAACGATAAAATAGAATATAAAAATGGTAATCGTGGACAATAGCAACCAACAAATTCCGTTTTCGATAATTCTTTACAAAAAACCAAGCTGATCACTTCTGGAGAGGAGTTTGAGCTTTCTAACCAACACACAGTTCGACGTGCACGAATGAAACTCTGGACCTGAATTTTAGCCGACAGGTGAAAATGTTTTCCACAGAAGTGTACAGTTCCGGCCTGTAAAATAACTCTTTTATCATTTTCTATGGGGATTCTACCCGCCACTATAAAAACCTACTGTTTCAGACTCTACGTAGAGAATGAAAAGGAAAAGTAGCCGGACAATGACTACCTATCGGTAAGTTGTTCTCGATTTTTCGGCTTTATCAACAGCGAAGCAATTCGTTACTTTGCTTTTTTGGGTTTAACAAAGTACAAACGTCTACAATATATTGAAATCCACTGTAAGATTTCTCAGAAATTTTGCACAAAAAATATCGCGTAAATTTTCATCATTGCCAAAATTTTTCATTAGACAAACTCGCACTCAGTGACCAGGTCCGGAAGAGATCTGCACAACTTTGACACACTTCTTCTATAATCATGAGCCAAATTCGTACATCTAGTGTGCTTACAATGGTGCTTCAAGCTGGGATAAAATGTTTGATAAGCCACGTGGGCTTCTAATGAAAAGAAGCAATGAAAGTACTCTCGTGTCCATGCCTGAACCAATCAAAGGGCAATGTTACTTTTTGGCTAATACGACGAGTGGGAGCTTTCAACAAATGGATGTGAAACGCTTCTCGCTATTGATCGACAGTGGAGAGGCATGGTGTAATCTATCTGCCTATATGGGCTGCTTTCCCGCTCATTCAAACAATGAAGTCGAGGTGAATTTGCGTTTCATCAATGCACGTAATATGTCTAACAGCAGCCAATCACTTGGTAAGAAGTATATCCACGCTCGTTGCATATGTGTCTAAGGCTCGTTTTTTTCAGTAATGGCCAGCCGTAAAAAGCCATTTCAATATGAAACCAAAATTGGGCAGATTCCACCAGGTACACGTATGATCAGCGCTCGACCTGCTGCGACGATAAATGAAACAATGCTTGCGAATGTTTCTCAATATTGTGCCCTCGACGAAATCGAAATGTTCATTTTCGACAAGAAAAAGAACAAACTTGAATTAGTATAACGTATTTCAATTGGCATTATGAAACCGTCTCGAACTTGATGAGCAAAATACTTGTTAAAAGAAAAGGACATCCACATTTCGATTGCTGCTATGGAATGGCTTTTTTTCTTGCTTTCGCTATTGCAATGCTTTTCTTGTATCTAACGCTTGATGGTCAATGGCATTTCAGATGAGTTTTACGAGGCAAAATGAGCACAAGAGAAGAATAGAAGAGGATCGAGCATGCATGTCATTGTATTGCTTGTGACTCTAAGTACAGAATAACACGCGATTAAAATTCAAGGATCACCAGTTCTACATGAGAAAATCATCAGTGCTTGTCAAATGTCGTTGGATAGTGCTGAAAACTCTCTTTGTCGACTACTGCCTGCATGAGATTTGTATGTGAATTTGTACGATTATCATGAAAAGCAGCAAGCACAAAACTTTAAACCACTTTGCTTAGTTATTCATAATTCTAATTGATTTTACATAAGTAATACATTCCAATGGATTAGAATAGAACAGAATATAATCGATAATTGCACATAATATTTCTATTGTTTTTTTGTATCATCGTCACAAACTAACATTCGTATCAAACCAAACTAATGCCACTGTTTCTTTCTTTTCTATGGATTGAGCAGTTGCTATCTGTTCAGCCACTTCGTGATCAGAAATTTTTCGCTGAATTTTTGAAACCAAACTAGTTGTAGACGACGATCAAGTATGCTGTTCCCTCTTATTTTCCAACCAATTATATGTAGAAAACTACAAGATTAAAATAAATTAAAGAAAGTTAAACCGAATAATGGGTGGAGTTCACCTTGCCAGTTTGAAGAGTGAAACAGCCTGTGTGGACATCAATGCTATTTCAGATATACTCATTCTAACTACATACAACTGTAAAATGCAAACTCTACTGGACTGAAAAACATTTTTCAAAAACTTCAAATTCGGGTTTACATGATTGTAATTGTAAAATCTTGAATTATTTATGGAGTTTACATAAAAAACCTATTTTTACAGTAATATAATTACTTCGTTCTATTTCGAAGGTGCCCTTTCAGAAATGACTTTCACTACCCGCCTCATGTTGGTTGTCTCTGTAGCAATGATGAAATCGTACAAAGACAATACAAACAGTACGTACGTGGCGGTAACTCAATATTCGACAAAAACCTTTTTTGGCTTTATTTACACATCGTCGGACAGAGCTCTCAGATTTATCAAGTAAAATCTGCATTTTAATTTTTTTTAACGAATTTTACTGATAACACTTTGAAAAGAATCTGAAATTAAGTATCACTCGCTCTTTTGGTTTGAATGAAAAGGCTTTTTCTGAAAAAGCAGCCTACTCTAGAGACCCTCTAAAAAATGCGCAAAGTATGCAAACTGCCATCACTGGTATTTATTAGAAGTATGCTTCATGTCTAAGTGAATTTGAGTCAAAATTAATAGTCTCATTTAAAAAGCCGTAGCCTGTTAGTGTAAGTTGCACCAAATTCAAACTTTTCACACTATTTTATTTTTGGCTTAAGTATACATCATTCGGTAGAGCTCGACGAACTGATCAAGAATATCTATATTTTAGCTTTAAAAAACTGATTTTTGAGTGAAAAATCTTCAAAATACTAGAATGGTCCAAATTTAGAAAAAACCTTCGATTTTAAAAATATTCAAGTTTTTGTCTTTTTCGTTTTTCCAACTTTTCGAAGGTGTTTTTCGGCTGTAAGCTGTATAAGGATGATGCTTGATCAGGGTTATTCTGTATGGTAAAAGGTTGCTATTGTAAATTGATATACAGTTAATAAAATAGGAAGATGAACACATACACGTTCTTTTTCTAGCACAGTCAGATAAAACATATACACAGAGATACACGCAAACGACATACATACAATAAAAAAATGAAAGGCTAGAAAGATGAAAATGAATAGGGAAAAGTGTAACAAATAAAAGAAAGTACCATTTGATACAGAGTTGTTGACTTTAGACTGCCAGTAAATGTACCGTTTTGCTCAGACGTCTTCGCTCTATCAGGCTATATGGCTTGCATAATTTTTTCACCAAAAACTAAGGAGTTGGTTTTTCAGCGGTTAGGTTTTCCAGAAGCTCTATTATCAACGTTTCTCATGAAAGGGCGATAACCACCTCGACGCAAAAAAGAGCTTTCGAATGACATATTCTATATTGTTCTAGGAAGGTATGAAGCCGAGAGATACACACTCGAAAATATGATCGATACAACGTATCAGAAGTGGCAGAACTTTGATTACAGTTAATTGCACCCAATTTTTTCTGAGAGCAATTGTAAGGTCTACCGAGTGCCTAGAAATGTTTTCCTGTTCATTCTGCATCTAATCATGTATGTGTCGATGAAATTCAAGCAGGGGCCGATTCCATCAAATAATCGCCTCCGTCCTTTTCTACCTATGAAAAAATGTTTTTTCTAGGATAAAAAATGACCGAGTTATTACCGAAACAATACGGAATTTTCAAAATTGATCCGATTTCCCCCGGCTGATTCTACATCCTCTGAACTGAGAGAGATTGAGAACTATACCGATTCTCGCATCATTAATTGTTCACAATAGTCTTCCAAAGTGTAAGATCTGACCATTTCTCCACTTGTCACTTTATCAGAGCGACGGCTAACGACCGTTATCAGTGGTCTTGCATGCTCTAAACTCTGAGGAAATAACTAACGCGAGATTCTCTCAATATGTTTACCCACTCGCTTATTGAAACGAAGCATATAGTGGAGTAATTGTGAAGGTCACCAGTTGAAAGTTCGATTAGAAAACGGTACGGGTATTGCACGTGATAAGGAAAAGTAATTTTTTAATTCACACTAAATAGTATATATTTATTACCTATTGATTCAGCTCTTTGCTAGACGCTCAAGAGTTTGTACAATCAAACGACACTATATTCGTTCTTACTCTTCTTTAGAACACTTTAATCTAACTTTCTAGAATTCATTATGTTTTTACTGCCTGCTACCCGATCGCTACATTTATTTTTGATACAACGGGAGCCAATGGACTTGCATTAGTCATGTAGTTCTTCCCTTTTCTTACGATATTTTCGCGTCTATAATCCACCGGATGGATAGTTTCGCGTTGCCGCAACCTCAACTTTTATAAAGTTGCTGCAACCCAAAATTTAGATACCTACTCGTATCTACCCGTGCCTACCATACCTACCCGTGCCTACTATGCTTACCCATCGTATGTGCTTAGCATTGCGTAAAATACGGTATCGCAGTTTATTTTACTTATTTAATATTGCAAAAAGGCATACAGAATGTTTTTTGTGATCATTGATTATTGTATTATATACCACAGAGATATCGTATTTTGCGCAATGCTAAGCACTTACCTTAATCAAATTCGCACGCCAGTATCCATTAAACAATTAAAGGTATCAAACGAGTTTCTGTAAGCGTTTTGATATTTGTTTCATAAATATTTAACTCTAATTTCGATATTATCTGCCTGAATTTTGATCGAATTTCATATCTCATTTTTTTATTTAACTCATAATATATATAGAAGTTTTTCCGTAAATTGCTCATAATTAATCAGCATATTTATTCATACTGGATAAATACATAGAACAAAATGTGTACAATTACGTCGAAATCTTTAAGATTATAGAGTCTGATGATCTTGTGCTATTTAAATGCAATTTTCACATATGTTGTAGATAATGACCTGACGAATACCTTTTACTTGAAGAGTATTTCAGAAATCTTCTTCAGAAAAACATCAGAGGTTTTGTTTTAAAACGCGCCATGTATTTTGAATGGACGGACCCGAATTACCTGAAGAAAAATAGCTTACAGGCCCGACTTATCCCAATAAAAAAAGTAAAAAAATCACATATCTGATCATGTCTTATTGTATTTTAATTAACTTCGCTAGATTAGCTGCTAATAATTTCGAATTTATTTGAAAGACAGAAGAGAAGAAGAGCTTCGAACTGACGCCATTTCTACCTGATTAGGACTTACCGTTAATTAGCAGGAAAGATCGGATCAGTTTAGAGGCAGAAAGTGGGTCTAGAAGAAAGAACGAAGAATTTTTGGTAGTAAAAAAGAGTAAGCCGCTCCGAGTTTCACTCGATCGGCTTAAAGAACTAGATGCCGACTATTCTCCGGGCAGATTGTAGATCCGATCAAGTGAAACGTTTCCTAGAAATGCTTTAGTCGCCGTTTCAATCACTCATTTATCGACGGAAATTTGTTATGCTAGTCCTTTGACAAAATATCTCTGAACCTTAGATAACGATTGGGAAAGTCTATCTTTAGGTAATATTAGAAGAAAATTAGCCTAATTAAGGTGCCTTGAAACAAATCATTTCGTACACAAAATACCGAAATCATACACTCACTTGGAGCTCCCCGGCTCGCGTTGTTTTGCTCATAAAACCTTCAAGGTTATCGTGAGGAATCGGGGTCTCTTTTGATGGGAAACAGGTCTGTGATGACAGAAACGTGTATCGCTTATTCGTTGCGCTTCGGTCGCATGCGATATATGCAATACTTATGAGTTAATTTAATAACTGTTTACAAGGCTTTTTTGTACGAGACTCTGTTGTAAATTTGGAGTATTTCGGTAACCTATTATAGGAGTGATGTCTCCAAGCCAGAGTTGGAACCGGTCCGGCTCCGTACCAGACGAAACCGGATTTTTGCCAGTTCTTGATATTGAAACTGAAACTTGTATTTCAAAGTTTTCTCCGACGAAAACAACTTTTATTCGCTTTTTTTGCGTTGAAATATTATGTCAGCGATTGTTAGAAATTCTATATGAATCAGAGAACATACGACGAAAATATTCGTACAAATTCATGTACATACACAGCTTTGAATCAAAGCCTTTGATTATATTTAGTAGTAACTGCTTTTGATCGTAACTGGAGAGGGCTGTTAGAATACACAAAAAATGTGTAAAATACTTTTCTCTCCGAAGATGCGCCGGCAGTCTTTTTCCTAGTTTTCCTTTCACTTTTCTACTCTTGTTTATACTTTTAATACATTTCACAGACTTCCCACTTTTCATACTAGTCAACTTTACATACTTTTCATCGCTCTCATACGCTTCATCTCTTTCATAGTTTTCAAACTATTCTGCTTTCCATAATTTTGATCCCTTTCATACTTTTCATCGCTCTCCCAGTCTTCTACCTTTCGTACTTCTCATGGCTTTCATACTTTTCATCCTTTTCATACTTTGCACCGCTTTCATACTTTTCAAACTATTCTACTTTTCATAGTTTTCATACTTTACATCTCTTTCATATCTTTCATCTCTTTCGTACTTTTCAAATGCCTTTGTTAGCTTTCATACTTTTCATAGTTTTCATCGCTTTCACACTTTTCAAACTATTCTACTTTTCAAAATTGAGACTTACAGCATGGAATAGGCCTTAAAAAATGATCAAGATAAATATGTAGTAAAAAAACCAACATTTGAACATTTCATCGAGGGCTGTTAGAATACAGAAAAAATGTGTAAAGTACTTTTCTCTACGAAGATGCGCCGGCGGTCTTTTTCCTAGTTTTCCTTCCACTTTTCTACTCTTTTTTGTACTTTTCATACTTTTCAAACTTGATACTATGTATGAAAACTATGAAAGCGATGAAAAGTATGAGAGTGATGAAAAGTATGTAAAGTGGACTAGTATGAAAAGTTTGAAAAGTACAAAAAAGAGTAGAAAAGTGGAAGGAAAACTAGCAAAAAGACTGCCGGCGCATCTTCGTAGAGAAAAGTACTTTACACATTTTTTGTGTAGTCTAACAGCCCTCATTTCATCTGGAGGAAAGTCCAAGATGTTAACTATTTTATGAGAAAGAGTGAAATTTAGATAATTTAATTCAGTTCGGTCTTTACAACTAAGATTGATAATACAGAGATAAAGGACCCCGCCGTTTAAGAAAAACAACTCCGTTTGAGCTTATATTCTACAGTTTTGTAGAAGAAGGCGAATTTTTCTGTCGTCTCAGAATTTTTTCAGACCCCTCCTTATTAACAAACCTAGGCTAACAACTTTTCTCAGTTGATATACTACCAGTCTAAATGATGGGTCCTATAAAATTTTATAGAAATGTTATGTAGGGCTCGTTCACATATTACTTTGTTCAGTTTTCAATGCTCGTTTAGAAACACTATGTAAAGACCAGCCAATTTCTCTTCTAGACGAAACGCAAGTGAACTTTCTCTAAAGAGTACAGTTTTGCCCAAAAAACTGCTTTGAGTAATTTGGCTCGCGTTTGTTAAGCTTGTGCTGTTTCAAAAAGATTTTTGGCACAAAACATGCTCATCACTTGCGCAACAAAATGGCCTTTCAACGAAGTTCAAATACTCACGCCCCTAGGCTACAGAAACGATTTATTGAAAAAAGTACCATTTTTCGACTTTTTTTCACTCAATTTCACCTCTCACATGTTAAAAACACATTTTTAAGATAGGGCGAAGTTTCGTGAAGATGTAGCATCTGCATTTTCGAGGAAAAAAAACCATAAATATCTAACTGCACTAGACTTTGTACCATTGAGGACCGAAAAAAGCCTGGACTTTTTTATTTTTACACATAAACGAATAACAAAGATATTCTAAAAATTTTCTCTTATATCGATTTTTGTAGAGCTGTTTTCGCTGATCATTTTGGTAAAAAGCGTTTTGATTTTCATTGAGTAATGACAATGTTATAGTCAAAATACTAAACACTGTAGTAAAATGTAGGGAAAAACTAGAGCACATTTTTAGTGTTTGGTTAATTTTTACGTTATTTCACAACATCTGAAAGTTGTTCTATATACCATTCGGTGCAGAATTTAATGGGCTACATTCCGTTAACCCTTTGGGGACCGACTTTTTTTTTCAAGATAAAAACCATTTTCACTCAGAAATACGGCTATAGCTATAGGTTTTAGGCGGAGTTTTATCGCCAGAACTGAGTTTTATTGGAGGACTATTTAT
>CAJNOQ010008151.1:0-11482 GCA_905250885.1 Didymodactylos carnosus
AAGGAATATAAACTTTTTTATTGAAAAGACACATCAACTATCTTGTTTACGAACTTTTTCAGTTTGCAGAGCACATCAAGTTATATATATTCTGAAAATGTTTTTGAAAAAATTGGGAGTATGGATAGCTAACAAAAAGCTCGTAATTTTCTCAGCACTGACAACTACAAAATTTTTGCAGCAATATCATAAACTCTGCACAGTTTGTCTGGTTGTATCCAGACAATGGACTCTTTCTCTTATCAGTTATTTTTCCGGTTCTGAACCATCAAAAAAATTGTCAAACGCAACGACTTTTTAAACCTGTTATTTATTGCTTTATCGTCGTTTTTTGAAGGACAGCTGCTCTCTTGTTTATGGTTCTCATGGGGCAGTGTTATCGACTTTTCATGTGTGAGGGACCATGAAATGGCTGCTTGGAGTTTTGCAAAATTTTGTAGGTAAGAGAGTAAATTTCAGGGCGCGGTCATCCATGCAGATGAAAAAAGTCTTCCGAGGGGTGCAGCGAGTACTCGAAAACAGGCCCTCGCCGAGGGCTCGACTTATATCGAGGGTTCCAAGTGCCATTTTCCGAGGGCTCGAGCCCTCGGCAAAGGCTCATCGAAAACATATTTTCGAGCACTCGAAGTACCCCTCGAACAACTGGTTGGGCACGACTGAAACACTCTGTTTCATGGGTGGTCACAAGTGGAAAGACGTTCTAGAAGCGCCCACACATGACTTCACGCTCTTCAGGTGGGTCCGCGTACCGTAATACGAATTTCAAGCGTGTGCGCGCAGTTTTATCGGCTAAAATTTTCCCATGGTTCATCTGTCTTATCGACTTCAAAACGAAATAACTGTTATCGTATATTTTACCATAAATAATGTTTTACACATTTGTTTCGAAGTTCTTTTTACCCAAAACGGGATAGAAAGAGTCAGCCGAACGATAAAATGTGAAATTTTGTCCGGCATGCGGTCATACTGATAACATAAAATGAGAAACGATCACGGAAATAACGTGCTTTTGATCCGTATTTGACCAAATTTTCAATACAAACATGCAAAAGATCTCGGTTACGAAAAAAGTAAATCTTTTTATGCCAAAAGTATGGAAAAGATCACAGAAAAAAACTTGGTGTTCATGAAAACATTGTAATAACCAACCAACCTTTATAAATGGCACATGAGCAGTAAATCGTACAACATTTCTAAGTGATACCACAATAAACAAGTCCGGCTTTTAACATAAATTAATATCCTATATTTGTAATCGAAATTTATGTAGTACAAAAAAGAAATGATCAAAAATTATAAGGTGCTAATTCAAAATTGTAGTAAAACATTTTTCTGACTTTATTATACATATTCTGATTCGCCGCATCAAGCTGATCTCAAATATCACCTTCACAGCTTTTAGAAGCTCTTTCTTCATGGAGAAAAATGCGTAAAACTGTGAATACCTAAAAAGCCTCAAAAACTGGCCTCCATCATAAAAGGAATTTTTTTTAAAGTTGTAGTGCAAGCTAGAAAATTCTAACTAAAGTTTTCTGAATCAGCGTCAAAAACTGATTTACAAAAAAGCTGTCTAGGCCATCCCAGCGGTAAACACTCGTCCGACATAGACGTCCGGACCAGTATGTGTCAAAACGGACTGATCCACTTTGTAACTGTATCTAGTTTTTCGTCTTAAGGACTATCGCATTGAGTCATACGCGAAAAGAATCGCCCTGAAACAAGCTTTAAAAGTATAATGGCCTAGGCCACATCTGTGTAAAATGACTATTCTTATTTCTCGTTCTTGAATCAATCAAGTTTAAACTAAACTAATATTAGTTTGAAAAGTTTTCCTGAACTTTTGGAAGTACTCCTCGCTAAAAATAGAAAATTTTCTGGGTTATCGATCGTGCTGGATACGGAAAAACACTTTTCAGTAACTCAAAACCAACTTTATTTTTGTTGTTCCGGTGATATATTGTCATTCTTTTGCTGCGTCTTAATTAAATTGCTGGGGAATTATAGGAGATAGGATCCGAAACAAATAAAATAAATTAGCAAGTGTGGTACGAAAATAGACAGTTATGACGAGACCGTTAATGAAGATTAACGTTTAACGACAAGATGAAAATGTTAGCTTACTTTGGAGTGCCATTTCAACTGGCTTTTGAATAACTTTCTTCCAAATATCGCTGAGTGCTTGACTTAAACCACAGAAAAAATCGCGCATTTTTGGTTCTCATATTCAGGGGCGCACCGATAAGGGGAGGATGCATGTTAACAATGAAACTAAACATTTAAGGTTCTAACTGCGATTTTATGTTCGTACGAACATTTAGATACAATACCTTTTCTCCTAGTATATTTTATATTTAGGCTCTTAGGTTCTTGGGTTCTGGCATGTTGAAAACAACTCCAAAAATTTTAGGTTCGTAATAACGTTTTAGGTTCACACTATGCTTTTCGCTTCGTACGAACATTCAGATACAAGAACCTTTTCTGCTAGTATATTTTATATCTGGGTTCTTAGGTTCTTGGGTTCTTGCATCTTCAAAAGGAATCTATAAATTTTAGGTTCGTACGAACATTTAGATACAAGACCTATTCGTCTAGTATATTCTACATCCAGATTCTTGGGTTCTTGCATGTTGAAAACGAATCTAAAAATTTTAGGTTCGTAATAACGTTTTAGGTTACTAGGTTTGCGGGGTGTAGGCTATAAGACTCACTGCCGGCACCTTACACCAACACCCCCAGCCGCGGTTGGCATCTCTCTTTACGAACCTAAACGTTCATGTTCTTTTAATGCGTGCAGGAACCCAGCAGCCTAAAAACCTAATTATAAAATATACTAGGAGAAAAGGTTGTTGTATCTAAATGTTCGTACGAACGTAAAAACGTAGTACGAGCCTAAAACGTTAGTACGAATCTAAAATTTTTATATTCGTTTTCGACATGCAAGAACCCAATATCGTAAGAACCTAGGTAAAATATATTTTATCTCGAAAAGTTTGGGTTCGTTATTGGCGGTGAAAGGGATGAGAGTTTTGCAGTCGATAAATAAAAATAGAATCTGTGGATGTTCTTTTGAACAAGATGAAATATAGACGTACGGTTTTCAGTTTCTGAACGTAGAAACCTGTGGACGTCGGGTTTAAGGGAAAACTCGTTGTTACAGACGCTGTCCTACGGGAAAATTAAAAAATTTCATAGCACAAGTTCAATATGAATTATTTCACCTAATATAGGTTTTAGTAGATTTTTAGGAGTTATCACGATCAGATGATCTTGTCAAAAATGATTCAGATAATTGAAAGAATTTACTATCAATGAGAGAATTGCATTGCCATTGTGTCATTTATAAAAAAAATTATGGTATAGAAAGTTGCAAGGTAAGGCATTTCTTGTGACTCAAGAGTAGTAACAAATTGTAATAGTTGTGAAAACGGTAATCTAATGTTGATACATCTTATAATATTTTGTTGGGTCACGCAACAAATCTCAAAAGTCATTGATGATAAAAGAAACTGATGATTTTTGATAAAAATAGCCTTCAAAATACATCCGATAGATCTCGCGAAGAAAAATCCAATAAATCTGTTTCAAACCTTTCTCTAACTTGTATCATACCTTACATTTACATACTACTACAGCTAAGCATGCGCCGATATCGAAATATATTAGTGATGCCGATATTGATATTGATCAATACCGATACCGACAATACTAATATCGGTCGACACTGCTTACTCTGTACTTCCTATTTTCCAAACAAATGGATAATTTGCTACAAATCCTTGATTCATTTTGAGGTTCCAAAGCTGACAATACCAAATAAAAAAAGAGGCACATCCATTAGTGGAAAATTGCTGGAAAAACAACCAATGAACCGATTTTTAACTTCTATGTGAACTCTTAGTAGATAAAGAAGGTCTTTAGAATGTCCAATATGTAAAAAATCGGATCACGTTGACTCGATTTCGGCGTCTGATGCGAATCTGAGTGATGTACAAAACTAAATTTGTATCTTGAGAGGTGAAGAATTAAAAAGGTATGACAGGAATTATTTTTATTCTCGATATTGTTCACCTTTGAGAAAATACTTACATGTTGCGAAAAGTGAGAAAAAAACAAAAATTGAAAGGATTGTGATAAAACATACCGTGAAAGTCAGTTAAATGAGAAATGATTGTTCTAGGTGAACCAACAACATTGTAAAGAATGATGATTATACGATTAAAAAATGGATGGATATGATGTTGATTGTTGGCGCAATATTCTTTCCAATGGAAATAATAAGGCCTGAAAGCCTCAAAGTATCATCAAACTACCATAAAAACTATTCTTCTTATAGCGCAGTCTTTCGTTATAGGTTTACAATACTGGCAAAAAACTGAGGAACCAGCCTGTTTTGACTGAAATAGTTAAGGTTGAAAGTCTAATACACTGAAGCTCTCAGAAACTAAATATCACAGTTGCAAAGGTTCACTTGGTTTCCTCAGTTGTTTCCGAAAACAAGCATTGCATCGCGATGTAGGTAACGTATATTTTTATTTGTTTCTGTAGGTTTATGAGGCAAAGGTTGCTCTAGATACATGCGACGGCTTGTTGATTGACATGATCGGCACAGGTGAGGAGACGTTGGAAAAAACTAAGTTTTCTCGCACACAAACAAACCAAGGTATTTCATACATAGGTATTTCACCTAATGTACGTTTTCACTAAGTTTTTGAAACTGTTTAGAAAAACAAATATTGCCACGAGATTCAGCATAGTCGGTAACTTATGTTTTCATTCATTTCTGACAGTTTCAAAACTAACGGCAGAGGAGTCCTAAGGCTTCAAGAAAAACGCCCGTAGCTTCCGAACCATGAATTTTCGAGATGTCGCTTGGATCTGATTTTGTAGAGAATACCTTTGACTATCCATATATGAAAAGAAACTGATAGATTCCTATGTAAAACTTTAGAGCCATAAACCGGTTTTCCAGAGATTCACTTAGAAATCCTCCAGAGATCAACGCAAAAATTTTGGTTGCTGCATATTATTACGTGTCCCGATCTTGGCTGCATGATGGAGAAAGTCCGATCTCGCTAGCTCATTAATTTCTCGAGTTATTCATGTCGCAATCATCTACACTATATTTTGAAATGGATAGTAGTACTTGAACTTGAGCTATGGCCTGATTTTTAAAGATCTCTTAAAAAGCCCACTTCCGAAAAAGATTTTTGAAATCTTTTCTGTTTAGAAAAGTGCATTCAAGTCTTTTCTTTCCAATGGTGAAGACCCGAGCTCTCTAGCTCTTTTTGTTCTCTACTTATTTGAAAAACGGTCGAGCGCGCTGAGTTTTTCGATAACAGTGAAAGAGAAGAAACAGGTTTGTAGAGAATCCCGTTCTCTAGAAAACCATATTTGGCCGGTCTAAATGCTACTTATGTACTTCATTAAATTCAACATGTTTCGAAATCTCTACACTAGAAATTTGGCTGTATTCGCGCGTGGTATGTTAAAGTTACAGAAGAAACAGAAAAAAAACGGTTACGAGACAAAGGCGGTTACGGGACATTTCTTTGTATTTTCTACCTTTCTCCAGTATAAAGCAATCTTAGTCTTTGCTATTTATATAGGATCATCGTATGAGTAGACAACACTTATGATAAAAAAAAGAAACTTTCTATCAAGCCCGGTTGAGGCGTGGCATAGTAGGTGGTTACGGGACAAATTGTCAGTCAAACCTCACATAACTTCAGTAAAGTGGGAATTACTTGGTAGTAAAAAGTGATAGAAACGTCGGATTTTCGCTGTTGTCTATTCTATATATTTAGTCAACTTTTGGCACATAAAGAAGGCAAATTGAATAACTTACCAGAGCCACCACAGACCATGTGGTTACGGGACAGAAAAAAGGATTTTTTGGGATCACAAATTTGTTCAGAATTTGTGAAAAAACAGAACAATCGGTAACAAAGATAATGATGTAACTGAGTAGAGCGAAGAAAATACTATAAGAAAGAGAGAAAAAAAATATATTGCTCCACATAAAATAACAGAAAATACCATTTACAAAACCAAACGTATTTGAATCACCAGAAAGACAACATCAAAATAACGGTCAAACATGGATGTTTTGCTTATAATTCGTTCACGGTTAAACATAGAAAAGTCGTACTTGCAGCGATTATAAGCCTAACGTTGTTGAATATATGGGAGAAGTCCAAAAGTGATTCATCAAGGCTAAGAAAAGAAACGTTTGGGATCATTTACTTCACTCGAACGGTACTGTTTTTATCAGAATCACTCATATATATACACAGGCATACACTGTACTAGAGGAGTGCCTTCGTTTTCTGAATAAAACATTTGTACACACAAGCGAAGATTGGAACAAGTTAGGTGGAGCCTAACATAATGATTAGTGAGACAAGCGAAAGCAAAATGGGTTTCCACTTTGAATAATAAATTTCCATTCTGTTTTCCACGCTGAGAAAAGCATATCCCTCTTTGTCTTCCACTTTGCTTTTGAGAATTTCCATTTCTTTTTTTCATATTTTCTGCCTCAGAAAAGCAACCCATCGATAACTGTGTGTTGAACAAATGTGAGCGAGAGAACTAGTATAATTTCTCTTTAATCCTCTAATTTTTATCACGATCCAACATCGCTAGTGTCTGACGATTAACATCAACAGGATATTAGGAAGAAAGAAATCTCTTCTAGCCGCTATTGGACAAAAATTTCAACTGTTCCCGTTTTGTCCACTTTACATTTAGTATCAAAGTGAAAAGTTCCACTCTAAAAAAAATTTCTATTAAAACCACTGCTCCTTGAAATATACCAGTGGTAAGAAGAAACCGTATGAATTTAACATAGTTGATTTTGACAAAACGTGTTCATGACCACCAACTGTATGGCTAAAATTTTGCTTAAAAATCGCTTCTGTAAACATCTCTGGTTATAATGATAATCAATGGAATTCAAAGTTTCTGTGTGATACGCGGTACTGTTCATGTTTTAAAAAAGCCTTAGATACCCGTGTCGTCAATTGCCCGCGAGCTGTGGTCCTACGAGCTGGATCGAGTGCGATCTCACTTTATAATATTATTGTCGAGCCGAGCTACGAGTCGCTATCTGGCGAGCGGTGGCGAGTGTGAGCCGGGAGAAGGCATGGCTCACCCACCTCTGATACTTACATCAATTCTTTCCAAACTTTCTCAAGTTTCAACGATTATTTACAGAAAATGGTAAAAAATAGTTGATGCTGTTTGAATCAAGAAAAAAGTTAATTTCTCT
The DNA here is from genome assembly GCA_905250885.1 of Didymodactylos carnosus. Lineage (NCBI taxonomy): Eukaryota > Metazoa > Rotifera > Eurotatoria > Philodinida > Philodinidae > Didymodactylos > Didymodactylos carnosus. The sequence goes on from CAJNOQ010008151.1 coordinate 7,268, forward strand.
GATTCATCAATTACCATTAAAATGAGTATGGTGAAAGAAAAAAATATTCTCAAAGTTAAATAAACATTTTTCTTCTATATCTATCAATATTCATTCTCATCACGTATGTTCGTCAAGAGAGAAAAAGTTATTTTATTTGACGTAATGTTATTATTGTGAAGATTCCTTCGTTAATGTAATAATACCCCACTCCTCTATCGTTCGTTGCTTCTGCGTATATTGTTAGTCATTCTGATTTTGTGCTCAGGTAAGAAGATCCTAATTAGTCATTACACATAATAATTTCTCTTTTCGTTTAGAGATCACTTTGTATTGCTCCATTAATACCGTCATGTGCATAATGGAGTTCCACAGCAGTGACCCTAGTTGGAAATGGACTTGCTGGGAATAAGCCTAATCAACCAGAAAATCCAGAAGAATTATTTATTGATTCAACTGATAATTTATATGTAGCAGATACAAGTAATAATCGAGTTCTAAAATGTTCGAAAGGTTCACAAAATGGTGTGTTAGTTGCTGGTAGTAATCATGATTTGAACTACCCTATCGAAATATTTGTGATTACTGAAAACAACCAGACAGATTTATACATGGCAGATTCACGCAATCATCGTGCTATACCGGTGTCTGACAATGAAAGTGGGATTAAAATTATTGCTGGAAGAAAAGGTGAACAAGGACAAACAGATGATAGTCTTTCATTTCCAACTGGCATTTTTATTGATAAAGATAAAACTTTGTAAGTATCGGATTTCGCCAATCATCGAATAATCAAGTGGATTCAGAGTGCAACAACTGCATCTGTGCTAGCAGGAGAAACAGATATAGCAGATTCAAAAAGTCATCAATTAAATAGTCCGGAGGAAATTTATGTTGATGAAAATGATAATCTCTATGTTGTCGATTCTATGAATCATCGAGTTCAAAAATTCGAGAAAGGTAAAAGAAACGGAGTTACAGTAGCTAGGCATGCACCGAGACGAGAAGTCTCGAGAAGCTTCGATACTGTAGTCTCGAGTCTCGAAAGTTTCGGTCTCGAACAGTCTCGAGTCTCGAAAGTTTCGGTCTCGAATAGTCTCGAGTCTCGATATGACTGAAATTTTTTTGTGGCTACTCTTATTACTTGTGTAGATCTTCTCATCAGTTGAGAAAATCGAGCAACCTGTTTTGTGTTGCAGAAATTTTTTATTCTGATTTTAATAAGATGGGCGAAGGAAGTCTTTTTTTCAGTTACTGTGTGTGTCATTTACATGTAGCCGTGAACTGGACTAAAGCTGAATGAAGATAACTCCGTAAGGTCTAACTTTTATAGCTTTCTTAAAAATATTCTCTTCTCTACAAAATCGATCTTTCAGCAAATCGAATGAGTTTTCTATACAATATAAAACCTGTATTTTTTATTTACTGTAAAATGCTCAACAATTCTATACTAGTCAGAATAACTACAACGATAGTGATATGCTCTTTCATTTCATTTTAACTAAATTATTCTGGGGAAATTAAAATAATTAACGCTTAGTTAGCTAACTTTATATGGCGCATGGAGTTTTTCACTTGTAGTGATTAAAAGTATCAAAAAAGTTACCATACAAAGTATCTACTCCAAAAGATGTCTTTCGACATTACATCCATTACATATTCACCAGAGATCCTTCTATACAGAACAAAAAAAATAGTCTCGAGTCTCGAAAAGTCTCGGAAAGTTTCGATACCGGCACTTTTATATCGAGACTTTCGAGGCTCGAGAATAATCGAGATTAAAGTCTCGAAACTCGAGACTATTTCGAGACCGAAACTTTCGAGACTCGAGACTACTCGAGACTAAAGTTTCGGGTATCGAGTACCCCGTCTTGGTGCATCCCCTAACAGTAGCCGGTGATGGCACGCGCGGGATACGTCTTTTTCAACTAAGTGGAACTCAAGCGGTTACTGTTATTAATGGAAATATTTATATAGCTGATAGTGATAATAATCGTATTATTCGATTTTCAAACTCAACTGTCGGTCACATTAGTGACTATCGGAACTTGTACTCAACCTAAGCTGTTATAACTACTGTACTACCGCAAGCATCTACCACTTTTCTGTCAAACGTTATTCAAAAAACATCCGAGTCCATTCTTTTTTTTACCTACAATAGTTGGAAAATTCCCCGTTAAACACAAAGCACGTGTACTTATATATCGTCTACGCATCATAAAAGAAATGTGTGTTTTAATATATGCATGTACCGTAAAGGAAGAAATAGAAAAAGACGATCGGTGTGGAAAGCGATTAGATTAAAAGTTTATCCCATTCTGAGGAATAAAAGGTTAACGCCTATTTCTCGATCGAGATATAAATTGCACTGAAATTTATTAAAAATTTCTGTTCGAAAAAATACTGATATATATCCCGATCAAGATATAAAAGGTGTCCCCTTACTGCCGGACTCTAATAAGTCGATTCTCATGCCGTATTCTCGGAATGTATTAAAAAATCGGTTTAAAGCGAAAATCTCTAAAAATCGGTTATGATTTTATCTTTTTTTTCTTTACTTTCATTATGTCTGATTTGTAGAAATAAAGCGGGTTCTACACTATTTATCGCAGTCTCTTTACTTGATTTCCCAAACAAATCCTAGGAAATCGGAAAAAATCGGTAAAAATCCCAAAATCAGCTGTTTTCCTCTTGATTTAACCGAACCAAATTGCTGCTGTGCACACAGCTAACGATGGTAAGTTATGTATGATATCACCAACCTAGTTTCATCGTCATTCCACCGTTGCAGTAAATTATTGTTTATGACTTAAATACTTTTTTAATTCTTGTTATTGTTTGTCTACATATAGGACATTGTTTATTAGTATTCAATAATCCTTGACCACACTGGATACATGATATTAAATGACCACATTCCAAAAATACACAATTAATGGAATCGCCCATACATATTTTGCATAAATCAGAATCATTTTCCTCTTCATAAAAGCTTTGACGTTCGTGTTTTTTATCCCGAGACCTTTCACAGAAATCAGATGATGAACCTGGAAACAAACAATGAAAGAACGCGTTTAGTAATGATTATTCAATGAGAAGAGTACGTTCTCCTATTCTGAAGCAAAAAATGATGAAATTTTTAAGTTTAACATGGTTTTGTATAGAGTGAAGTTTGCTCTAAAAAATAGGAGTCATTCTGACCCTCAACAGATAAAACTTGAGAAAACTTGTCTTGTCTTTAGGCAGTCGGCAACGTTTTTCAATCACAGAGGCATATACAGCAAAGTCTTTCTTCAAAATGAGACGTCTCCCACTTACTAGAAATTGTTTGCTCAAAAAAGTTGCGATAGGATGTCTAGTTTACTAACTCTTTACTTTTTTGAAATGCATGCGCTTGTTCCGGATTAAGTTCTCCACAAAGCAGGGTATTGTGCAGGTCTGTAAGGCATTCGTCGGTCGAATTATAAACATCTTATCGTATATTCAAACACTTGCTGTACTATATTACGATATACAGCTGCTGTAAATGCATTTTTCGACTGATTGCCAGTTGTAAATACTAAGCTAAAACTCGAAGCTCATAGAGCAATTATTTTCTTTTCATGGAAAAAATGTTTAATTCTATTATTCTTTGCTGTAGAAGAAGAATTTTTCAGTTGACCTTATTTTTTCATAAAAACAAAGGTTTCTATAATACTCCAGAAGAATTTTACAGGTCTTGTTGTTACTAAAACCACGCAACACAAAAAGATGAAAAATCTGCTGCTAGAGTTCTCTAAACAAATGTATTTTCTTCATTGTGAGACATTCCGGAGCTAAATATCGTTAAAGGCGAGAACATAGCTTGTGGAAGAAGGAAATCCTCGTTTTTGACCCTAAATTTTTAATAATCACCCAAGAATTAAGAATTTTTTTTAGCCATCATTAGAAACGGTTATTTACGGCTAAAAGTAATTTACCGAGGTATAATTATTTCTATATGACTCCTACTTTCAATAACAGGAACATTAATTTGTCCGAGAATCGTTTTAAAGCTTTTCTCTTTTTTCGCTCTTTGTTTAATCGATTGCCGAATTTCTCTAGTGCTTTACATGATTATGGGAGCTATTCAATATTCTAACGTGAGTGGTAAGAGGGACGGAAACAACAAGAAATTGTCAAGTCTTACTTTGATCATCATCGGCCAAATATAACATTTTTTCGATTTCATCATGTTTTAAAGAATATTCGTTTTTT
>CAJNOQ010008152.1:0-11481 GCA_905250885.1 Didymodactylos carnosus
GCAAACCTATCTCCTCCCTGGTTTTGAAACTTTTCTCCGATCATCATACGTCACTCGAACCGCCATTTAAAGTTGAACAAAAGTACGCATCGCTTTTTTCCTGATCCTCTTCTCTTGCTGAGAATACTGGTTTTTTCCAAATCAGAGGCCGCAAAATAGGAATCTCACCCCTAAATCACCCTTTTCTGCACTATAATTAAGTTATTGTGTAAAATCAATATCATATTCGGAATCAGCATCAAAAACTGGATCGAACGATCTACATATCAAATAATTTGGTTGACTTCAAGTTTTTAGTGAATTTTCATCTGAGAAGTGAGCCAGATTTTCACTAAAAAATTGAAATCAACCAAATTATCTGATATGTAAATCGTTCGATCCAGTTTTTGATGCTGATTCCGAATATGATATTGATATTGCACAATAACTTAATTATAGTGCAGAAAAGGGTGATTTAGGAGTGCGATTTCTATGTTGCTGCGTGTGGTGATTTCATTCTTTTAAAGAATCGAAGCAGCTCGTTAAATACTGGTACGCAACAAGTAATACGCAACAATTTCGTGAGCGAAATTACAGTGACATATATTTACATAATTATTGATTCATACTCATTTTTTTATAATTTATACTTTGTTTGTCGCGCAGGTTCTATTTAATTTTAAATCGTATTTGAATTATTCAAATTTATTATTCAATTTTATATTCAAGTTTCTTGGTCTAACGTATTTACTGTTTTATGGTACATGTATTATTATACGTATTAGAAACTACAATAATACAACAACTTAATATATTTCAACTTTGAGACTGATAACTACTTTTTTATATATTTATATATTTTTTTGTGTATCCCACTCACGGTAGCTACCTCTTTTTTATTCCCTTTTTTTTGATAGGAAATAATGAATAGAGAACTAGTCCAAGAAGCCTTCTCTCATTTTCTTGATCTGACCTATAAGAAGATAAAAAAAGATCAAAGCTATCTTGTCCAATCTTGGTCGGCATTTTGTCGAGCACATCAAAAATTTGTAAAAACAGAAGAGAAATGGATAGAAATCTGGACTATGTATGGTTCAAGACCTGACTTCAATAGGCTACACTTAATGTTGGTCAATTTGAATCAGGAACAAAGAGATAATAAACCGGATTGGTTAAATAATGAACATCTTGAAGTTGTTACTAGATACTTTTATAGATCAGAAAATACTCTTTCGTACAATGATGAACTAGCTCAATTTGTGCATTGTAATCAGACTGAGGGGAGGAAAGATATTAGTAGAACAATAAATACAGTAAACGGGCATCGCCGTCATCATCAGTTTTGACTGCAAATCTGACAACGAATACTGGTTATGTACAAAAAAAGTCTATAAGTTGCCAAACAGAAGCAATAGGGGTGGAGGAAAAAAATATGAATAACCAGAGAAGAAATTCATCTTCACAATCCAGAATAGTAACAACAACAAATAATATTCTAGTTTGGATTGGAGTAGGATGTCAGACAGATATGAGCCTAGATATGTCTATTGAAGCTGTGTGGAAAAATCCCACGGAAGAAATCGTAGAAGATTTTCGGATATACCGCGAATGGTGGTTAACAACAGATTGTGGAGTAAAAATTCATAATATTAAGTTAAACAAAATTGATCATTGTGCTGGAGAACACGGAAATAATACCACTTGTAAAATCTGTCTAGGTGTATCAAGAAACATTTCGTTGCAAACGGAATGGACATCGGTAACGACGGAAGAAGATACATTGGACGTATATAGACAAGAGTATGAGCGGTTTTATCGATTTCGAAACCATTTGGTGATTAATCGCTATTATGCGGAAAATGACATAATACCACGCACGTTTCATTTTGAAATACCTATCCAAATATTTGGAGCAAAGGATCCCTCAGTCCGAAAAAGATGGGAACAAATAGCATCCGATATGAGAAAAGCATTTTTGCAATGTGAAGCGGATGCCATTCGAAAGACTATTGATGAGACGAGACTAAAACTTGAAACTCTACGAGAGAAAATACTAAAAATGAAAAAAGAACAGCACATGCTGGATATCGAAAGCGGGACGAGTGAATTTTATCGAAAAAGCTTGGAATGAAATATTCCGCTTGGAAATGAAAGAAATTGCGCCAAATTATATTTCAATAAATATCGATAATGTCCAAGAGAATTCAGAAATGCCGTTGAATGATTCTGATGGGACGCCAACTATACTATCGAAGGGTGTCAACAAATATAGAAGACGAGAAAAAAAGAAATGTACCGGATGTGGTAAAGACGGACATTTAAAATTTAATTGTAATGAAAAATGCGACAATTGTGGTCAAAAAAACATCATTCTACGGAATTTTGTTGGATAAAGAATAAAAGAGAGAGAAAAAGAGTTCAATGTTTCCGATGTGGCAAAACTGGCCACATACAGAGATATTGTACAGATGAAAATATGAATAATAGAACGAATGGTTATTATTCAATAACTGATAATCGCATAGCAAAAAATGGAACTGTTGAAAATGTGGAACACCGAACACCGGGTGTTCAAAATAATACCATGATCGATAGATTAAAGGCAATAGCGTCGGAATCAGACTATATTCGGGAAAAAAAGTATACGCCATTATTGGTACATCAGAGCCTACCACAACGTACGTGGGCTAGAAATTACCAATTAATGCAGGAGCAGCCAAGACAGAGATCGAATAATAGTAGTAAGGAATCCTTACTACTATTATTTGATCTCTGTCTGATACGAGAGTACTTGGACAAAATAATGGAAATATACGAAGAGGTCATTTCAATAGAACATTCTGTGGGGGAAATCAATATAATAATAATAATAAATAACCCCGAAACTGCTACCATCTCTACTAATATAAATCCTAATCAACGACTTCTTATGAGGACTATGCATGACTGAGCTCAAACGGAACCAATACGGGTTTCGAATAGTGTTTTCACTATAGGAAATGTAGTCCTAGATAGGGATGAACTAAATGTCTTGGAATATGGTTCGAACTATATTCCCTCCAAAAAATTGAGTATAGAGGATCAATTGAAAGCTGATCTTGAATTGACAGCGAATAGATATCCCGAATTATAAATGAATGTCGGTCTAATTCGGGACTCCATAGTTTACAATTCAGATCCGTTTAGTCCAAACATGCATAGATCTCAGTATAAGTCATTGAATAATTTAAAACGATGAAACGATATTGTAATAAAACAAGCGGACAAAGGTCAAGGCACTGTTGTAATGTCAAGTATATGAAGCTAAAACATATGCATTATTAGAAGATAAAAAGAGCTATGAGGAACTTTCTGAGAATCCAATGTGGACAACATACGAAACTGTCCGAGATGGAATTAAACATTTGAAAAAAACAGGGAATACCCCAAAAGAAAAGTTCCATATCTCATTTTATCATGTTCTTGATAGTACAACACGCTTGATTAGTGAGATTATTGAGTTAAATAAGAAGATAAAGGAAAAATCGTATGACTTAAAACAAATATATTTTGCTACAACAGACATTAAGTCATTTTATACGAATATCCCAATTATGGAGGGTGCAGCAAAAGTAGCCAAATTTGCTAAAGAAAATAGTTCTTATCTACAAATAAAATTAAGACAACCAGTGCTCTTTTACATTATTAAAAATGGTATTAGAAAATAATGTATTTAGCTTAGCTGGAAAATTCTATAAACAGAAATTTGGAACGGCAATGGGAACTCTTTGTGCTCCTCCATATGCAAATACATTTGTTTTAATTCATGAGTTGAAACATTTACAAAAAGTAGACTTGAAACCGTTAAGATGGTTTAGCTACCCAGACGATGTCTTTTTTATTTGGTTAGGAGAAAAAAGAAAATTTGAAGAATTTCTGGATAAATTACAGAATATTCATCCTAACTTAAAATACAAAACTGAAAATATTGAGCATGAGCAGATCAGTTTTTTGTATGTGTTCGTTTATAAAGACTACGTGAAAAATCAATTAGCGACAAAAATTTTCGTTAAACCAACGGACATGTTTCAGTTTGTAAGAGAGAAATCGGCTCATCCGAAACATATTATTGAAAACATAGCTACTACATTGGCACATCGTGTGAAACGTATATGTTCGGATGATACAGAGAAATGGAAAGCATATGCCGAAATCTTTCTACGCCTGCTGGAACGTGGCCATAACGGAAACTTGGTTTTATTAAAAATCAGAAAAGTCGATCAACTACACCGAGAACGATTACTGAAAATGCGAGATACGGAAGTGACAACAGAAAAATATAATTATAAAAAGATTATCTCACTGACATACAATAAACAACTGAAAAACATAAAATACACGTTTGAAAACCATTCGAAACACACAGTAAACTGGTCGAAATATAGATTTGTCTACAAATGTCCCCCTAATCTGAAACAGATACTTGTACATCGAGAATATACGGGAAACCTCAAATATTTAGCCCCAACATAGATGAACTAGAATACCGGATTTTTTAAATGCCACCGAGTAGGATGTTCCTGTTACAAATACAGTAGAGAATGTTCTTCTTTTCTTGGTACTGTTTTTGGGACAGAGATAAAGATTCGACAATATATTACTTGTCGAACAACGAACATCTGCTACTATATCCGATGTAAACGATGTACTGTGGAATACGTGGGTGAATCGGGAAATTCTGGACACTTTCGTTTAATAAGATACCTCTATCAAGTAAGAAGGATAAGAAAAACCAGTATAGGTATACACTTCAGTAGTCACAATCACTCAATGAGAGATCTAGAAATCATTCCGTTCGAAAGTGGATACCAGGATTTAGAACATCGACAAGCTAGGGAAGACTATTGGCGAGAGGTGTTACAGCCAATCCTGAATAAAGATAATATTACTGCACCGAGACAGTTCAGCATTACCATATGAATCTACCCTTCCATTAGAACAAGAATTTTCTAGAAGTCCGATTTTTCAGAGGATCTTTGAAAAACCAGCTACATTCTCAGAAAATTAACATACAATGTTAGTAATTTGTTTGCTTGTGTAGGTAGTCCGGACGTTACTCTATAAAATTATGTAAGTGCCAGCTCTCCAGCTATCGTCGTTCGGCCAGGGCTCGCTTTCCCGACCACGTGTCTATCTCCCAGTAGACATCTCTGGGAATCTCGAAATGCCATGGGATATAGGTAATCGACTATGCTGAGCATAGTGGAAACATTTGTTTTTGTGTTGAAATGAATATTACTTCGCCAGAGGCATTTTTGTGAAAAACTGGTTTTTCGCCTGTTACCAGCAAAAAATCTTATATCTCGCTCAAATCTCATGCTGACTGAAGGAAACCTTCAGGAAAGACTTAAAAGGCGCCATATATTGTTAAAAAAGCCGAAAAGGTGGTCTAGTAGAAGACTGAGACTTTTAGGTTTTCCAGAAGGTTTCGGGAAAACCTTAAAGCAATGCCCAGCCGAAATTCACATTTTTCGTCTTCGATTATGATTTATGAGCTGTCCTGAGCGTTTCCTCAAAGTTTCCTTGAGTCAGGATGAGATTTGAGCGAGATATAAGGATTTTTGCTAGTAACAGGCGAAAAACCGGTCTTTCACAAAAATTTTAATTTTTTTAATACTTTTAAAATAAAATTTTTCCGCGCAGTTGAACGATCTGAGAACACAGATGTTGGAGTTATAAAGTCTGTTTCAGAAAAACACAAGGCAGTATTAAGCATATCGAGTTGGCGAAAAATAAACCGAGGATTTTGTTTTTCATATAACTCTTTTACTACTAATGCTAGAGAGTCAGTTCAAACCTCATTTGAAAGAGCAGATATCTTTGTACATCACTATATATAAAAATACATAATAAAGAAGACTGCTCGAGTTTTATTAAAAAATTTTTTTTTGTAGTCTTAAAGTGCAGTTTTTAGTTTTAGACTCATCAAAAACAACATTACAAGACTGGAAATCTAATCCTATTATTGTACCGGTCATAGTTGTAGGCTTCAAAATACAAAGGATTAATCACCCGATAGTGATGTGACTTACACTGTAAAGGCTCATTGATCGGAGCTAATATGTCAGTAAAATAAAATTTTCGTTACCATTCGTTAACTGGGATCAAAATTGAAAATTGAACTTGTTAAAGAGTACTTCTTGTACCCTCTTCTATTAAGACTTTCGATTTTCGAATTAATCTATAGAAAACGAAAATCCTTTCTTTTAAAATAATTAAATATTTTTCTATTCCGTTTATGTCATTGTGAATGAAGGAACTGATGTCGCAGTTTGAACCTACCACGATGGTACGAATATGCGGAATCTGACTTTTTTCACCTTATTTAAATATTTTGCTCTCCTAGGCGAAAAACGTTAATATTTTTCTATCTTACAACAAGAAAAACATTTATTAGTTCAGATAGAAGAAACTTTTTAATTGACTTTTAATATTAGTCGTTTAATATTTTTCGTTTTATATAGGTTTTTATAAATTTCTAATCAATCGTTGTTACACTATTAGTGGTATAACAGTAGCTAATCAATCGTTGTTACACTATTAGTAGTATAACAGTAGCCTAGCTACTGTTATACCACTAATAGTGTAACAATGATTGATTAGAAATACATTGTTCACAGCTTATAGTAAAATAAACAAAGGATGGCATTATCGCCAGAGAAACCTATTTATTTATGCATGAAAATCAATCACATATTTCTTTTTTAAGGGTATTCCTCCTCTCTTCATCGCTTACGTAGAAAAAACTAGATAGGTTTACAAAATCGAACTATACGTAGTGCATTCGACACGATTCGAAGCGCCACCACCAATAAAGGTTTTTTGTCTGGAGTCGATTTAACAACTTGTCTATACTCAGTTTTTGATGCTGAATCTGAAAAACTTACTTCCAGAAGCTGAGAAAAAGTACAAAGTAGAAAATCTTGCACATTTTGAAAAAGATGTGCTTTTTGAAGAAAACGACACCTTCGAAATATTTCGCATTTTTCGACCGAAAGGAAGCATTTGCTAAGGCTAAAAGGTAGATTTTAGTGATCAGCAGCTTACGCTCTATCAAATGACATTAAAAAAACGCGAAAAAATTTTTTTACTTGAAATTCGAATTGCATATATAAATAAAGAAAAATATTGAACGGACTAATATTTAAATAAGATGGAAAGATATTTAATTGATATTTAATATTAGTCGTTTAATATTTTTCTTTTTAACATTAGTCTAGAAAAATAACGAAGTATCATACCAGAACGGAATTTTGTTTTAACCTTAGAGACTTCATAAGCTCTCGACGGGTACAAAAGACATTTTTTTCTATGGATCTTGACCAAGATAACTAACTTTTGAAATTAAAGAGTTTCAAATTTTTGAATTTTTTTAAAAGCTTTTTCCATAGCTTTAGCAATACAAGGATTTTCAGATGTAGTGGTAGATAACTATTGGTACAAGGATCCTTTCTACAATTACACAAGAAAAGAAATTTTGTGGAAAGTAGTCTTGATGCACTGTGTCCAGTAATGAAATGTCCACACCTGTGGACATTAGAGGGGAGTGACATAGAAAGTGCTAATTTTTAAACATATACATATTCTTTCTTTCTCATCTTTTCTTTTAAGGTGCAGAACTTTATTTTTCGTTTTTCGCCATGGTTGGATAGAGCACATCGAGTTGCATAGAAAAAACTTAAGCCCCCAATTTTGAAACACATTTTTCAGTTAAAAAAATTTTAAATGTCGAGTTTTCAAAAATATGTGAAAATAGTCAAAATTTTGAATACAACTCAAAATTCAACCATTCATTCTATTCTTAAAATTCTAGAACAATTTTTTTCTTACTCTCTATCAAAAACTGGGTCTAGAAAACGGATTTTGGAAGAATGTTGATATTCCCCAAAACACTAAGATCCATGTCATTTGATCCAGTTTTTGACGCTAATTCCCAATATGACCTTGTTTTTCTGAAAACGTTGAATTTTGACGGAACAAGTTCGGACAACACAAAGAAAAAAACTGCGTTTTTCAGGTTGTTCCCCCCTCCTAATGTCCACACCTGGGGACATTTTATATTCTGTCACCTAGCAACTTCATTCTGTTTTAAGTGTGGAATTGGCATAGTGAGCACTCAAAAGCTCCACTTTAGTAGGCACCTTTCCTTTCAAAAAATCCCCACCGGGGGTAAAGAGTTAAAGAGAGACTTTTTGGCTAGACCGAGGATTGCCGTCAAGAGGTCAAATTTATTTTTCTCCGAAACCATTTCCATTCGATTTAGCATATAAAAGTAGGTATACCATTTTCTAGTTAGGCTCTACAACCTTTTGGATGCTGAGAAAATCTTATTTTCCCCAAAACCCCTTCGGTTTTTCTCAAAAACAGTATTTTCAGTAGTAACAGACAAACAGTATACTGTTTGTCTGTTGTATGTGTATACACATATCTCACTGCTAAATTCGATGATGGATTGAGAAGATGGCTCTTCTTCTCAACCCATCATCGAATTTAGCAGCTCATGAATGTTTAGAAGAGCTATTGAAACCGAAGTGTGAAATTAATACAAGGGGGAAAAAGCGGACTCCTATGGACTCCTGGACTCCCATGGACTCCTGGACTTCAGGAGTCCACAGGAGTCCGTAGGAGTCCACAAGAGTCTACTTTTGCCCCTTGAATTAATATCAGGAAAGCAACAGTAGTATATCCTTATTTCCTTACAAGAAAAATGGCATAATACAGATACCCATATAGTTATTGTATACTGACGACCTCTTAAAACGTTTATGCACTAGATTCTACAAGATTCCAGTCTTGCCAACGCTTAGTTCGATTTGACAACAAATAACAAAGTTGAGATATTTTCTTGCGAGGTAAAGGGCTGATAAAGAGCCGTATTTTGTAGATTATGACTGTAAAACATCGCCCTGAAATTTAGTTTGCTACCTAAAGTATAAAAACTGTAGTCTAGTTTTTATGACTGTGTTCCAACGGAAAACTGTTTAACAAGTATAAATCAAGTCGTACATTGCCTTTGCGAGTTCTAATACTCTTATTTCTACAAAAGCGGCAAATGCTTATTTGGAAAAAATATATATAATTAACATCTATATAAAATTTTAGCTTTCAGTATGAAAATAATATTTTCTGATCAAGCTTAACGTGGGAAAAACCTTGCAAAAGTTAGCAATTTAGTCTGCCACATCAGTTGTTTTTATGCTTTTTATAGTAAAATGTACTTTTTAATAATTTAATGGTTTTTTTATAACAATCGTCATTTATAAATAATTAAATAAGCTGCATACGCTTGAGAATCGTGGTATGTAACAAAAATGCTTTTTCCATTGGTTGTTGTATGATAACCATCTGGTATATACTGAACTGAACTATCTCCTAGCATTGTATTTCCAAGAAGAACACGAACTAAAAACATATAACGTTCGCCGCTTTGGTTCGGTATCGTATACTGATGACTTTCAAATGCACTGCTTGAAAAATAGACACCTCGACCGTAGCTTGTACCTGAGAAGTTCAAAGAAATTAGTCCGAACTGTTTTCAAAGTTGAAAGGTATAACTTACCATGAATTTCACCGGCATGATTTCGATCAAAACCTCGTTTGATTATATTGTCAACGACGGTATCTCTACATCCATGGAATAAGAACTGTTCGGTATCTTTTCTTAATTGGTCAAATAATCCATTACGATATACTTCATACTGCAATAGCCATGTTGCATTATGAATTTGCTCAATAGCAATTATTCGTGAATAACTGTTGTTTTGTTGCTGCATAGTGTTTTGAAATCTACGTAAAACAGACGTATACTCCTCTGACCCTGAATTAAGTGCACAACGCAACTGATTATCAAATACAGGCGTTCGTAAATCTTGTTTCGTTGTTCTGAGACTATATTTACGTTGCTCGTGTGGTTTCTTCGATTGTATGTACCCATCAGAGTCAGATGAAGAACTGTATACTGGTGATGCTAAATAAATTAGAGAAAACAAAAGTTGCGAAACCTTTAAGCGGAAAAAAGATAAAAATGTATATTAATTAAAGGAAAATTCTTAGGCTGCTTCTTAAAATAGTTATTTATTAACCCAATAATTCAATTACCCGATCGATTGTGTTTTGAACTTTGTAGGTGCTGCATGAAGATATCGTAAACGTTCTGTTGTTGTTGGTGAATTATAAAATAAACATGTAACAAGTAATCCATCGAACGTAGCTGATTGTCTGCAGCGTCGATCATTTCTCTTGCTATGGTCGTAACATCACACCCATAATCTCCACACCCAATAGCTGGAAATGCTATGGTACTAAAGTTTTTATTAATTGCGTATTGCATTCCTGTTGAAACAAAGTCGTGAACTGACTGACGGTGAAGTGTAGCATTGTTGTCGTTGGGTTTCCAATGATCAAAAAGTATTTTTTTACATGATAATTGTCCAGGTGCCACAGATATTGGTGAATTGCAATTTGATTTTAGTTTTTGTCGATATTCTCTTGATACTGCGCTACCAGCAGCCTGTAATACTACATTTTTTAGTTTATCGGATGATGAACATACAACAATAAGGTCCACCTTGAATAAAACAAGTCAAGTCGTGATTAGAGAACAAAAGTTTCATTTTTTTGTGAAGACAAACAATGTCTCGAGATTCACAACGATCTATAATCTATGTTTCCATCCATTTTTGGGAATCCTCGCATACAACTTAGGCCAATATTGGATTTCATACGGAAACTGATAACATCAGAAACCATTGTAAATGGAAATCGGCTCGAGAATTAAGGAACCTGCCTCTTCGGCTCCAAATCTACTTTCATGAAAGGTAGTAAACTCTGAAGAATGTACCGATCTCTTGGCTACAGTATCTTGGAAAACGCGCCCATGAGCTAGCTTCCATAAGAAGTCATCAAAAAAACACAACCACACTCATCTCTTGATTCGATAGGCTGCGTTTAAAAATCGATTTTTATTCTTTTTTCGCATTCTGTGGAGCTTTTCCCTGCTCTACGTCTTCTAAAACGTCTTTTGTTTGGTGGATAAATTAATCGTGACCAGTTCGCTATTCGAATTAGGCTTCCTTTTATGTGCACAGCGACATTTTCAGACCTTCATACATGTATGTAATATTTCGGGCTTAGAAAACTTTGAAAAATTGAAGGAATTTAAAAACATGACTCTGATAGAATCTAGATACAAATGCCTATTAATTATCAAAGCGACTTTCTGGATTTAAGCTTACGAATCTCTTCGAGAAAATATATTATAAACACCTAAGGATTCACTAGAAAGTCGATAAGGATTAACAATACAAAGATGGAATTTTTATCTTATTTCTGTTATATTAACGGGTGGGCCATAAATAATGTCCCTCTCAGTATTTTGCTTATAACTTGGTTTGAATTTGTTTCCGAGACTCGATGTCTTTTTTAAAAGATGCGCTGCCAAATTCTCTACAAGATCATACCTAA